>CAJVGC010000001.1:67027773-67099115 GCA_910822075.1 Senecio squalidus | reverse complement strand
TATTATTTTTAGAGGTCCCAAGTTGATGAAAATATCATATTTTCATTACATTTCCCAACAATCCCCCACATGAATTGAGTCGATCTCTAACAACGCTTATTCCCGATGAAACTTCGGCGGTTGAATCCTGCATAGGATGGTAGGTGTTACCCTTGAACCTTCCTTATGAAATGCACTTAGCCTCCTAACTGTCGTAGAACTTGATGCTTGTGAAGGAGCTGTTATTTGCGTAGACGACAATACATTTCACACGGATTCTTCCTGACAATGTCACTCCTCATAGTCGTGTTCGTTATGGTCATGAACACTTTCCTGGTTCTGCGAGAGCTTTTAGGAATTACGCCCTTATAATTCCCTTCGAACGACCCACTTCTCTCTAACATAGGGTATTCTTTAGAAATCATTATACCACATATGGTTATTTCTTAGAATCATAAAAGCCGTAGGCTTATCCTTCTCCTTGTACTGATCTTAGGAATGGACTGGACTAGGAAGTTCGTGAATTTATGAACTCCCTTAGATGGTTTAGGAGGTAGGTAAACTACCCCACAGTGACCTCCCTTCATTCATACAACTAGGTTGTCCTATTGAACCCAGATCTTGGGATCTCCAGTCAACTGGGTTAGGTTTCCTTTGCATAAATTTATTCATTCAAGGGCTTTAGTCCCATTCCTTTCGACGACTTGCTAACTAACTCTCTGCTTAAGCCTTTCGTAAGCGGATCCGCTATGTTATCCTTTGACTTCACATAGTCAATTGAGATAACTCCTGTTGAGAGTAGTTGTCGTATCGTGTTATGTCTACGTCGAATATGTCTTGACTTACCGTTATACATTATGCTATGAGCTCTGCCAATTGCCGATTGGCTATCACAATGTATACATATGGCCGTTACCGGCTTAGGCCATCTTGGTATGTTTTCTACAAATTGACGCAACCACTCTGCCTCTTCTCCACATTTGTCGAGGGCAATGAATTCAGATTCCATCGTTGATCTTGCTATAACCGTCTGTTTGCAAGATTTCCATGCTACAGCAGCACCTCCAAGTGTAAACACGTATCCACTTGTTGATCGAGAATCTTTTATATCAGATATCCAGTTTGCATCAGTGTATCCTTCGATAACAGCTGGATGTCTATTATAGTGTAGTCCATACTCTCGCGTGTATCTTAAATACCGAAGTAATCTTGTCATACTTTTCCAATGATCAGAACTCGGATTGCTTGTGTACCTGCTTAGCCTACTAACAGCGTATGCTAAGTCGGGTCTGGTACAACTCATTAGATACAGTAGACTACCAATGATTCTTGAGTATTCTAGTTGGGAAACACCTTCACCTCTATTCTTAGGTAGATGTTGACTGGTGTCAATTGGAGTTCTAGCTAGGCCGGAATCCCCCACATTGAATCACTCTAGAATCTTGTCGACATAATGTGTTTGATTTAACACAAGAGCATTTTGGGTTCGTGTGATCTTGATTCCAAGGATCACATCCGCTAGACCCATGTCTTTCATGTCAAATTTTGATTTCAACATATCCTTTGTTGATTTTATTATCTTATCGTCACTACCCATGATAAGCATATCATCTACATAGAGACATAAGATAACGTATCCATTTGGTGAATCTTTCACGTAAACACACTTGTCGCATTCATTTATTTTGAAACCACATTCTAACATGACGTGATCAAACTTTTGATGCCATTGTTTGGGAGCTTGCTTTAGGCCATATAATAACTTAACGAGCTTGAACACTTTGTTCTCTTGTCCAGGGGCAATAAATCCCTCAGGTTGTTTCATGTAAATTTCTTCCTCTAAATCGCCATTTAGGAAAGCAGTTTTTACATCCATTTGGTGAACTTCCAAATTTCTTATGGCGGCAATAGCAAGTACCATCCTAATGGAGGTAATTCGGGTTTCAGGCGAATACGTATCAAAGTAATCTAGACCTTCTCGTTGTCTATACCCTTTGATCACCAATCTTGCTTTGTATTTCTCAATACTTCCATCCGCCCTCATCTTCTTCTTAAAAAGCCATCTATAGTCTAGTGCAATACAACCTTGAGGAAGGTCCACTATTTCCCACGTATGGTTTTGTAAAATAGATTCTATTTCACTTTTGATGGCTTCTTTCCATTGAAGTGCTTCTGAAGAAGTAACCGCTTCGCGGTAAGTTCTAGGTTCATGTTCCACCATGAATGTCAGGAAATCGGAACCAAACGATTTCTCAACCCTTGCCCTTTTACTTCTTCTAGGCTCAACCTCTTCTTCCACATGTTGTTCTTGTCCCTCATCTTGGACAGTCTCACCAACAGGTTTAGAGGAACTTCCAATTTCCGTGTTTAGACAAGGAAATATATTTTCAAAGAATGTAGTACTCCTTGATTCCATTATCGTGTTCTTGTGTATATCGGGATTCTTAGAATCATGCACAAGAAATCGATAGGCACTACTATTGTGAGCATATCCTATGAATATGCAATCCACAGTTTTGGGCCCTATCTTTAAAGCCTTAGGTGCCGGCACTAATACTTTAGCTAGGCACCCCCACACTCGTAGGTATTTGTATGATGGTTTTCTTCCCATCCATAGTTCATATGGAGTTTCTTCCTTATTCTTTCGAGGAAGCTTATTTAAAAGATAAGAAGCTGACAAGATAGCTTCCCCCCACATGTTTGGACTTAGTCCAGAACTTATCAACATGGCATTAACCATTTCTTTCAAGGTACGGTTCTTTCTTTCGGCGATACCGTTTTGTTGAGGTGAATAGGGGGCGGTGAGTTCATGTCTAATACCATGTTGCTCACAAAAGTTAGCAAATGGTGACACATATTCACCTCCTCTATCACTTCTAACAACCTTGATTTTCTTGTTGAGTTGATTCTCAACTTCATTCTTGTAAAGAATAAACTTATCAATGGCTTCATCCTTACTTTTAAGTAAGTATTCATAGCAATATTTCGTGCTATCATCGATAAAGGTGATGAAGTATTTATTTCCACCTCTTGTGGGAACCGATTTTAAGTCACATATGTCGGTGTGAATCATATCAAGGGGTTCGGTTATTCTTTCAACCGATTTAAACGATGACCTTGTTTGTTTGGCCTCAACACATGTTTGACATTTATAGTTTGAATCAATATGGAATGATGGTATGCATTTAAATTTAATTAACCGACGAATTGAATTAAAATTAACATGACCAAGACGTGCATGCCAAATATTAGAAGACTCAAGCAAGTAAGCGGAAGTAGAACCAATCTTATTAATATCACGCTTAATCACCATTACATTCAATTTGAACATGCCATTAAGGGCATATCCCTTACCAACATAAACACCATTTTTGGTCAACACGACCTTATCCGATTCAAACACTAAACGAAAACCAAACTTGTTGAGAAGCCAACCCGACACAAGATTCTTACGAATCTCAGGAACATAGAGCACATTGTTCAAAGTGAGCTCCTTCTCCGAGGTCATCTTCAGTATCACATTTCCTTCCCCTTTGATATCGGCCGTAGCCGAGTTGACCATAAACAACTTTTCCCCAGTCTCGACATCCTTGAAGGTGGTAAACATGTTCTTGTCAGAGCAAACATGACGGGTAGCACCCGTGTCAATCCACCATTCCTTTGTGTTTGATCCAACCAAATTGACTTCGGAGATCATATTAGTGACATCGGTCACCATAGCTGCAAAATCCATGTCTTCATTCACCATATTAGCTTGGCGGGGATTCTCCCGTTTTGGCATCTTGCAGCTAGCAACTCTATGACCCGGCTGATCACAGTTATAGCACACACCATCAAACTTGTAAGGCTTTTGGGGCTTTTGAGACCTTTTCTTCATGTCCCCAGCTTTAGGTCGGAGATTCCCGACCTTAGCTTTGCCTTTCCCACCATCCTTGCTTTTGTTACCCCTCGAGGATTGACCATGTTCAACAACATTGGCTTTTGCCGAAGTTGGCAAGTAGCTTCCCTTAAGAGCTTTCTTGTTGTCCTCTTCGATACGAAGGCGAACTACAAGTTCCTCAACGGTAATCTCCTTTCGCTTATGCTTAAGGTAGTTTTTGAATTCCACCCAACTTGGAGGTAACTTTTCAATGATTGCCGCAACTTGTAATGTCTCACTAAGCGTCATTCCTTCGGAGTGGAGCTCGTGTAAGAGAACTTGGAGATCTTGTACTTGACTAATCACGGTTTTTGCATCAACCATTTTGTAGTCCAAGAAGCGAGCCACTACAAATTTCTTTGCACCGGCATCTTCAGTTTTGTACTTGTGATCCAATGACTCCCATAATTCTTTGGCAGTCTTACAGTTGCAATACACGTTATACAACGCATCCACCAAACCATTCAAAACATAGTTGCGGCATAAGAATTCCGAATGCTTCCAAGCATCTACCGCACTCACAGCTTGAGCATCGGTCTCCCCTTCGTTAAGTTTGGGAGCGGATTCGGTCAAAAACCTAGCAAGGTTCAACGTGGTCAAGTAGAAGAACATCTTCTGCTGCCAACGCTTAAAGTGCAAACCCGAGAACTTTTCGGGTCTTTCCGCGTGATTAGCAACGGTGTTTGCTAGTGGTACTCCCACTATTGAGCTCACCGTTGTCGCGGATGTCATGATCGGTGTGAGCACGGTTGAGGTCACAAGAGATTGAGTCGACATTCTGAAAATTCGCAAATTTAAAGAATTAGACATCTCGTTTTAAATAATAACAATAATGAACAATACGTCAATAATAGTTTGATAATCTGTTTATAAGAGATTATATTTCAATTCCCGTTCACTGTTTTAAAACAGCAACCCGTTTACTATTTAAACAGATAATCTGATAATTGAACCAAAAGTGATTATTTAAAAATCAGCTTATATGCAATCTGTTTTTCAAAAACAGCTTATAAATGACTTAAAATGATAATCTGTTTATCAAAAGTCAGCTTATATGTAATCTGATTATGCAATCTGTTTTTCAAAAACAGCTTATAAATGACTTAAAATGATAATCTGTTTATCAAAAATCAGCTTATATGTAATCTGATTATGCAATCTGTTTTTCAAAAAACAGCTTATAAATGACTTAAAAAGCAATCTGTTTAGAAACTTAATAAACCGAAATCTGTTTATCAAAAACAGCTTATAAATAAATGAAAACTGATTATTCCAAAAGTCACTTATGCAATCTGTTTATAAAACGAGTTCCAAATATCAATTGGAAATGAAGATTGCATGTAGAGTTCTGAAACAATCGTTTAACTGCAACGTTCAAAACAAAACTGGTTTGTGATGAACGAAGGCTGATGTTTAGAAAAGTGATCGAAACAAAACTCGTTTGAATCCAATCTTTTCTGATTATAAACGGTATTATAATTGTAAAAATTTGTTTTAAGACTATAGGAAAGGATACCGTTTATTAAGCAATTACAAGAAAATAAGTAAAACAGAAATGATGAACAAGAAACTTAATCGGCCAAGGCTCGTGATAAACACGATTCCCTTAAAACAAATTCCGCGTGCATTCACACGTTTTGTTTCCCAGGGTACAATGGCAAAAGCAGTTTATACTCTAAACTGCCGGAGTTTTCACTTGCCTGAAGTTGGTCGAAATATTAAACAGAGAAGGAAGAGATTCAAAAGTCTGTTTCAGAACTGAAATGAGGTTCAGTCTTATAGGCTGTAGCAGGAGCGTTTTTGGTTTAATGCATTATTTAATGGCATTAACGAGCCATTAAAAACAAATCGTAACAGCTAATTGACTTGCCAAAATTAAAATGTAAAGCTGTTAGGCATTAACCGAGAAAACGCGTAGCAAAAACTGGACCGCACATGCTCGAAATTTCGGAGCTGCATTCGTGTCCGCAGGTCGCATGAGTTAACAACCCAAGCCCTTTCGGACCAGACGAGTTTCGTTATTAATTACAAATTTATAACCCGTCGTTAAGGTGCAATTTCTCAAACACGAAAAAGGAAGCGTGGATTAGTAATATAATACCTTGGTTCTCCCTTCTTCGAAGAGTTTGTTGACAACATCAAAGTTCTGGGGTACACCCAACTTCCATTTGGTGTTCTTCTCACCTTCTCCACTCATGAAACATCTGTACTTGTCGACATCGGAACCTTTGTATTGATCCATTATTGTTTTTAGTTAATGGTGAAATCATCAACTATATCATGTGCTTTATATAACAAGTGCAAGACGATTTTTTATTACTTTTTATTTTATTTATGTTGTTCCTTCTATTACTATAAGTCTATAACAATGAAATAATTTAATTAAGAAATCTAAAAAATTATCTCTCTTTAATATATGTTAGTTGATTTTTAAACCATTCAACTCATTTTTTTGTTAGGTATTTCTTATAGTGTAGATTGATTTTGACTTATCACTAATAGAAATTATTGTTAAATTGAATTTGTACTTATAAAGTTTATTTATTAGCATCTTAGCATGTCGGATTGGAATGATGCATATTAGTCTTTGAATAGGATTATAATTATAAAATTATTGAATTCAACTGATATTAGGATTGTGATTGAACTTAAAAATATATAGATTGAATATAAGAATATTCTTGTAGCAATTTGGTTAAAATTGAAATCGAATTGAAACGTCAAATGATTCAGGATGTACTCTTTGAAAAATAGATTGTATATGATGTTTGTGAGTGATTGTGGAAGCCTATGTTGAGATCTAGCCATGCCAATACATGCCTTTTTAGATGAGAAAGTATGAAATTTCGGGCCTGTATAGAGTTGGCATTAATAACTTATTACATTTTTTTAGCGGGAGTCATCAAATATGACTTAAGTTGGAACCAAGGTATAAATAGATCGAGTAGTTTGTGGACAAAGGTCTCAAAAGAATGGCCAACAAAGTTCGAATTTTCATGTTAGCAAGAATTAAATTATGAATGTTGCGTCGGAACCTTGAATCTATGTTTTTCTTTTTCTTTTTATAAACGACAAATACTCACATATACTTGTTCTGAGTTGAACCTGAACCTTATATTAGATATTGTTAGGCCAAACTTCTGTTGATGCTACGTAGTACATACATATGAGCCTTCAATATTTATGTCAGAATCGTTATAGTTATGTAAACACACCCCATAGTTATGTTGATCAAGATTTATCAAAAAAGTTGCAGCGGATAAACACTTTGATATTCACAAGTTTATGATAATCGAATATTATATATATAAAAAACAATAAAAACAATAACACAATAACGATTACCATCAAGCCTCAATCTATTAATAAATTAACAGACGTGTTTCTTTACATACAGGGATCTATAAAAGATCTTGAGGCTAAACCTATCTTTTCTAGGAAACTTCTAACAACACCAGCCTCAATCTATTTGATCAAAATAGACGTGTTCTCTCTCTTTACAAGGATCAATCTTGACCTTGAGGCTGAACAAAGGGGAACGATCTCAAGTTGTGAGATCGTTTGGTGTTTTCCTAAAGAATAAACATGATGAAAACCACACATTTACAATGTCTAGAGATCTCTTTATATATAGAGTCTCATATGACTTACATAAGGAAACCTAGTTATATTAGGAGACTAATTCTTTTAGATCTTTATCTTGAAAATCAAGTCCTCCATAACTGAGTTGCAGCAATAGTAACTGAGTTGCAGAAATAGTAACTGAGTTGCAGTAGTAACTGGCTCTTGCAGTAGTAACAGAGCAATAGTAACATAACAGTATTAACAGAGCAATAGTAACAGAGCAATATTAACATAACAGTAGTAACAGAGCAATATTAACAGAGTTGTAGTAACAGAGCAATATTAACTATGCAGGACTAACCGTGTTCTTTTGAACTGCACAATACTAACTGTTGTATGCAACGCAACTCTAGAATAACAATCCAAACCATTTAATCCTAACAATCTCCCCCTAAACTTATGTTTTCTATATGTAAAGCAATAATTTTCTTCAATGTAAATTATTATTGAGAATGTTATCAAAACTACTATTTATTCTTGTCTTCTCTTGGTTCCTTGATGTAAATTATCAGTTTATATTTTGTCTCAACAAATCAATAATATGGATAATAAATTATCCCAACATTAGTTTTACACATAATCAATATTAACTAAGTAAGAAATATAATACCTTTGTTGTTGATTTACCTCGTTTAGGATTTATAATAAAATCCCTCTACAGGTTTGCACACGACACATCCTTTAGCAACAGAATCGTATGCTCGTACACTTTTATAGTTTCCACAACTCTTATCTAGCTCCTTCTAGCTTGTTTGCTTTAAAGCGTAAGTCGAAACACACCTCCAAGGTGATCGATCTCCTTGTGCTCGAAACCTAAACAAACCGAAACCCTTTGGGTTGTTTAAACCGATGGAATGGAAAGGAAAAGCAAGAAATCGGTTTAGGCAAAGAACCCTAAATCCATTATGGTGGTTACGAATAATAAACCTAAGGTTTATTATATATGTAACATTTACTTGGGATGCAAGGTGTATTATAATTAGCAAACAATCCAAAATTTACATAATAAACCCTCTTATTTGTCAATTATTACAATTAACACATTAATTAATAATTAACATTTAATAAACGTATAGTTGTGTCTAAATGTCAATACGTACAACCCCTAAGATTCACATATTTATTGAATACTCATAAATTTGGATTTAACATTTGCCAAAGATTTGTAATACGTACATATATTAAGATCATAATATTGAGATATACTAACATCTTCAGATTTACAGTAGATTATGTGAATCTATAAATAATTATATATATTAAAATACTAGATTATTGTCCCGCGACGTCGCGGACAAAGATAAAGTTTGACTCGTAATATTTGTTTATGTGGATTTTAAGTTATTATCAGAAAACAATGGCATACGTATAATAACATATATACGTTTACGTTTATACCTATGTTGCTTATAGTTAAAATAATATATACACTTTTACGTTTATATACATGTTTTGATATTTTTTTGTGGAGATTTTAGAATAATGGTAAATCATAGTATAAATTGAACGATTTATAAGTAATTAAACTTATGTTTTTTTTATTTCAGTGGAGATGTAAATCAAAGAGAAAGTGTAATTATATATTATAAGAGAGTGTAAAATAGAAATATTATTTGATGATATAATCAATCTGATCTAACGGCTGAAATCAAAGAAGATAACTAATCCAAAGGACCTTACTTCGCCACGTGGCATTTAAGGCCCATATTTTATTATATATTAAAGATACACGTTACAAACTCTCCTAACGACAATTTAGTTACTGGTTAATACTTTACCATGCATTTAAAACTTTAATAATATGAGTTTTAAGTAACAAAATATCACTTTCGTTTATGACAAAAACAACATGTTTTATTCTACAAATTAAACATACTTTATTATAAGAAAGATGGATTAGAATTATAACAAAGAAATTCTATATTAATTCACATGAGACACACACATCTCATCGATCATGTTCTTCATCTAGTTTGCCATGTATATAAAGACTATACCATTACTCCTATAATTAAATTAGCTTTGTGCCTATGATTGTGTGCCAGGAAATAGTTTTTTAAGTTAACTGGGTTTGGGCTGGGGTTTGGTATTTGGGCTGGGTTTTTTTGTTTTTTTTTGCTTATTTCTGTTACTTGCCTCGTCATAGTACGTGGCACTTTCAAACATCACACATATTACACGTGCCTTCCTCCCGTGCTTCATCGGATTGCTGTCCATCAATTTCAATTTGGGGGTTTTATTTCGTCCAAATTCACACACACTAACATACACACTCATACATATAGATCCTCGACTCCATCGATGATGGCTGCAGTTGTTGCTCGATTCGTACTTCAAAAAAACAGGTTGCCTGTTTCATCGCCGGAAAACATCAAAGGTAATCACGATATTTCGCCAGTGCCGTTATCCTTCCTGGCGGTTAATGGTGATGATATGAAAGTAGAAAATTACTCCTATAATTAAATTAGCTTTGTGCCTATGATTGTGTGCCAGGAAATAGTTTTTTAAGTTAACTGGGTTTGGGCTGGGGTTTGGTATTTGGGCTGGGTTTTTTTGTTTTTTTTTGCTTATTTCTGTTACTTGCCTCGTCATAGTACGTGGCACTTTCAAACATCACACATATTACACGTGCCTTCCTCCCGTGCTTCATCGGATTGCTGTCCATCAATTTCAATTTGGGGGTTTTATTTCGTCCAAATTCACACACACTAACATACACACTCATACATATAGATCCTCGACTCCATCGATGATGGCTGCAGTTGTTGCTCGATTCGTACTTCAAAAAAACAGGTTGCCTGTTTCATCGCCGGAAAACATCAAAGGTAATCACGATATTTCGCCAGTGCCGTTATCCTTCCTGGCGGTTAATGGTGATGATATGAAAGTAGAAAATTAGGTTACTTTTTGTTTGGAGTATAAATTTATTTTATTAAAACCGATTATAAAGTTTAAATGTTTTTCATTTTTATAAACGGCTATTAAAACCGATTATAAGGTTTAATTTTTTTCATTTTTATAAACGGCTTCTTAATTCCTTCATTGCAGCTGCTAATCTTTTGTTCCTGTCTTTCTTTGTGTTCAGATTAATCGTTTGGTAAATGAATGGCTCATAGGTTACCTGAGCAGGGTGATATTGTGCTCGTATCTTGGCGGGGCAACTCGATTGCAGCCATGGCGTTGTTCGATCCCCTTTCCGGTTTCCGTATTTGCAGGTTTTAGCCTTTTTCACTCAGGCCAAATGAGGCATTTCTTGCCTGTGATTTTTTTCGACAGCCTAAAAAAACATTCAAACAGCAAACAGGGCCTGTTTGTTCGTTTGTTTTAGCTTATTTTACCTATCCTATTATTAATCCTCCAATCTGCATATGATTTCGCGGCTAATATTATTTTTTATTCGAGTTGGGTTTTGGGTTTCTAACCTGGCTGCTGAAATGATCCAGTCCATTGAGTGATTCGATCCGGTAAAGAGAGGTTTTGTTAAATACTCTCATATGCTGCCACCTGTCTTTACGATTTTTATAAAAAGGCTATGATGATGAATTTCTTTAACACGTCTAAGTGAATTCAAATAAAGTTGAGATTATCTGTATCTTGGCAGGGCAACTCGGATGGTTATGTCAAATTGCATTGCAACCGATAAATAAGTTTGCAGCCATGGCAGATTAATCCACTTTGTTTGGTTGTTAATAAATCTGAGCCCCAGAATCATTTTGGTTCCTAGAACTTTATGAGGCTTATTTTTTTTATTATTTAAATCTTTTTTATGAAATTGACTGAACCACAGATTCTCATCTACATTGTTGCAAGTATGGATAATCACTTATCTTAGAGGTACTTCATATATGTGATTTCATTTTTGTTTTGCATAGCTATTGACGTGATTTTCGTTCCATTTGCTCTGTCAACGTTTGTTCTTTTAATTTTTTTGCTTTATTTTGCTTTGCATCTGCGTTAGGTGTTTTTATTTGTTTGTGTGTGCAGAGGATTGTTATTGTGCTTTTGATTTCTCTTTGTCTCTCTGCAACATTTGTGTATTTCTGTTCAAAGGTATGATTCCTCTGGCTTAAATCGTATTATTTTGATGTATTTGTATTCCCTATTTGGATGGAAGTAGATTGTTTGTTTCTGCGGTTGTGCTTACCAATAGTCGTTAATTTGAAATGGTTAGTAAACAAGATCACGGCAAATCCAACTCCAATTTTCCAGTTCAATGAACACATGATATAAAATAATTCTACATCTTGAGATTTTAGTTAGTGAACGTTAAGATTTGTAAATACTGAATGGAAGTAAAACTATACAACCTGATGTCAAAATTTTATTTAGTGTTTGACTCAAACAAAAAATTTTACATTTGTTCAAAATATTGTTACTTTATTCTGGAATAATTTTCAACGTTGTGGACTAAAGGTGTAATTTGCGTTGAAATCTCTTCTTTTTGCTTATTATTCGTTCTGTTGCACCAAGCTTCAGGTCTAATTAGTTAACGTAATAATTTTAATATTTCCATATATTTTAACACGGTTCTGAATACTCGGTGTGACTTTTCAGCAGTTAGATATGAATGACTTATACTGGGATTATGGTTTTCGAGAAGTGGATACGGGATTCATCAAACTGGAATCGAAATAGAAGTGGCACTTGTATTGAGCTGCTGATTTTAGGTGTAGAACAGGGACTTGTATTGTGGATTGGGAGAAATCACCAACTAATGATTCAAATCCCTGTTCTACATCTAAAATCGCTACATCGCCCATATGTTGCCAGTTTTGGAAGGCTGGAGTTTATAATGAGGAGTTCACTCCTGCGTCCAAATCGTATGGTATATCACTATCGTAGAATCCTATTGATTTTCTTATGATTATTTCCTCTTTGTACTTGTGTTCCATGTGCCAAGTTATTGACCAATTTTATGGAGCAATATGGTTGAGTCTGAGTGAGTTATATCGAATGCTGCTTTCTGTGATAAATTTATGCTATATTGTACAATTAATAACCTATAATTTCATTAAATTGGTCATTTGTTTGAATCATGTTTAAGCAACGTGTTATATTTGTTGCTGCAGGGAACTTGACAATGGGCACTCCTTAGCACCTGACGTGCCATCTGATGAAACAAATGGAGAAACTAATGGCGAGTCTCGTGGGCCTTTAACATCAGCCCAGACAATTTCAGCTTCGTCAGCCTACAGCGAAGTTTCCCCTGATGCATTTGGGAGGGAATGTAAACATTTTACTAAGATTCGTGTGCTAAACAGAGATGTTAGTAATGTCTTGCTTATTTTGCTCTCCCTCTATCTTCCCGCTTTATTTTGTGTAGCTAATGAAAGTAATCTACAGGTCCGCATTGTTCTTGAGGGTGTTGACAAGTTTAGCAACTTGGCCATGGATATTTGCTGTAAAATTCTCAACTGATGGTCGATAACTTGTAGCTGCAAGTAGTGATGATTCGATATATGTTTACGATCTTGCAGCCAACAAGTTAAATGTTCGCATACCAGCCCACAGGGTATGTAATAATGCATATACTATATAATAACGCAATTTCTTTACCCTTTTTATGAAACCGTTAGGTCGAGGTCTTCAAACTCAATTTACTTGCGCAGTCGGATGTTAATGCTGTTTGCTTTGCTCACCTTTGTAAGGTAAACAAACTACTATAACACTAATTAAACTATGTCGGTTGTCTTAGAGATATTATTTGATTTTATTACAGTCACTATCTATTTACGTGATTATTACTTCAGGTATGGGATAGGCGGTGTCTTGGTACAAGAGGAAAAGAATACGGGATCTAAACGGGACATCTTGAAGGCATTACGTTCATCGATAGTCACAGAGATGGGCATTATTTAATTTCAAATGGAAAAGATCAGACTATTAAACTGTGGGATATCAGGAAAATGTCCTCAAATAGTCGCGTGTATGCCTCCATTCTTTTCCCTTCTCTTATCGCTTTGTCATATTATTATTTTTTTTATAAAGTAGTCATTCTATACTCCAATTGATGCAGTAATATAGTGCGTAGACATCACGAGTGGGATTATAGATGGATGGAATATCCGTCAAATTTAAGAAACCGAAGACATCCAAATGTTCAATCAGTCATAACATATAGAGATCATAGAGTCTTGCGCACACTTATACGATCTTATTTCTCCCCGTCCTATAGGTATTCCCCGTGACAAAAGTTAATATTATCTTCATTTTATGTAATCTTATATTACAAAAACTATTGTTGCAGCACTGGACAAAAGTACATATACATTGGTTCTGTTGATGGCCACATTTACATCTATGATCTGGTAACTTTCGTGGTTCACAATGACATGCATTACCTGGCGAAATATACACTTACGTTAATTTCATTGGCATAATGAAACCCTTAATGTTTGGAGGTAACTTTTTATTTATTTATTTATTTATATGTTTGATTTTTGGGTATTTGTTTAATTGGATTAATTTTGAGTGGGTTTGGATCAAAATTCATGATTTGGGTTTTAATTTTATCTCATTTCGCAGGTCTTTTCCATTAAATCCAGCTGGCAAACGCTTCAAATAATTAATAAATGGTAAGAACTAAGAAGCTACATATTTGAAATTTTTTGAACTTTTTGGGTCAAGTGAGCGTTTCTTATGATTCAAAATATTTTAAATATGTTTGGGATTTATGAGAAGTAAGAGTATGGGGTCCGATTTCACAGTTTAAAATACTAATACGGACATTTGTAATCTTTAAAATGATGTTTAGAATGTGAAAGTTTACTTAAAAAGATACATCTATTTGACGGAAAAAGTCAACAAAGCTGTTTATTTTGGTCTGTTGAGTTTCTATTGCGCTAACTAAATGCATGTACTTATACAGGATACACCAAGACTATTAGATTTGAAGCACGATTCACCATTTTATATGGATGTAGCACCACAACTAGCGGCACCTACACAATGGCCAATCTTCGTAGCGTCACCTGCATCTACCTCAGCACGACGACATACGCACAAAAACGAACCCGTGCAACGCACGGGAAACCCTCTAGTTACTATTAAGTAATCTGGTTTAAGCATCTAATTATAATATATCCTACATTTAATTTACTTAATTCTTGAATGCACACGTTAAAATTATTAGTATTATGAAGCCATGTTACTTTTTCGATTAACCGGTTTCAATTACATGGCCATGCCCATAACCAACTAGTGTAATATCCGGGCTATTGTTCGGAAAGGTTTATTGGTATTTTAAAATATTTATTTTGAAAATAATAGCGATAGCAATTACATAAAAACATACATTATAAAAAAATATCATTTCACACATTTTTCTTCACACTTTTAACTTTTTTGGTAAATTTGTTTATACTTTTAAGTGTGTACAAAATTATTCCATTAATAAATGTGAAGAAATATTAATTTTTCTTATTTTTAGTTGTTTGAAAAATTGTACACACCTAAAAGCGTGTGTATATATATATATAATATATATATATATATATATATATATATATATATATATATATATATATATATATATATATATATATATATAAGGTTTTTTTTGCTCCGAGAACTTAGGGAGATTTGGGCGACTTCCGGCTTGCCGGAAAACGCCGTTGATTTGGTGGCAGTTTTGTGGTTCGCAGTGTTGTGAATGGAAAGCAGTTCATCGAAGAGCAAAAGGAAAAAGTACGAGAAGCGTGTTGTTCCGGTGGTTCCTAGGGTTTTACGTAATCGAGTTATCGCTGGGGATTTGGAGGCAGCTATGGCTACGCAAGTGTCTGGGAAGGTTGGAGGGGACTCTGAGGGTGGTAATATCCCTGATGATGAGGATGCGTTGTCTACAGCGCACACAGATGATAAGCCTACTATGAATGCGCAGTCCGGCATAAAGGTGGGAGAAGAATTTGGGAAGCATGAGGTTGTTGTGGGGATGGAGAATGAGATTACTGATGCAGGTACACCCCATGCACAACCTAGTGGATCATATGCTAATGTGGTTAAAGGAAACAAGAGATCTGTGAACTTTCGTATCTTTAATACAAACAATACGAGTGGAGATGAGAGAGTTGATGTGATGCTGCCTAAGGAAGCGGTGCGTGAATCATGTAAGCAGTATACGTTCACTTTATATGGTTATTTTATAGGACAACGGATTGCATTCCCGGTAGTCTAAAATTACGTTATGAATGTATGGAGGAAATATGGGATTCAAAAAATGATGATGAATAATAAAGGGTTTTTCTTCTTTAAGTTTCATAGTGAGGAAGGTTTGCAGGGGGTGTTGCAGAATGGTCCTTGGATGGTGAGGAAGAGTCCAATTTTCCTGAATAAGTGGACGCCTAATGTGTCGGTTTCAAAGGAAGTTCATACTCATGTTCCTGTCTGGGTCAAACTGCATGATATCCCGTTTGCTGGGTTTACAGAGGATGGTTTGAGTGCAATTGCAACTAAGCTTGGAAAGCCTATGATGTTGGATTCTAGTACAATGTGTGTTGAAGCTTGGGGTCGTCCAAACTTTGCTCGGGCTATGGTAGAGGTTAGCTCGGAGGAACCGTTGAGGGAAAGTTTGGTTATTGCAGTTCCTAAACTTGATGAGGAAGGATTTACGAAGCAAACGGTTCGTATTGAGTATGAATGGAAGCCTATTCGGTGTGATAGTTGTAAGGTTTTTTGGCATAAAAATGAGGAGTGTCCTAATAAACCAAAATCGGTGACAATTCCACATCCAAAACCGAAGGTTGACAATGAGGGGTTTGAGCAACCAAAGAAAAAGCATCAGGCGAAGGGATTCCATATGGGTAAACCGAAAGTAGCTAATGCAAATCAAAGGAATAATTCAAAGATGGTGTATTATCAAGCGAAAATTAAACAGGCTGCAACAGCCAGCAAGCCTGAGGACCGAAGTAATGTAAATCCGTTTGAAAGCCTGGCAACATTTGATGATCTGGAAAAATCAATCAACTTGGAGGTGTCGGGGAGTATGTCTAAAGAAGATATAACTGATCCAGATGTGGTAAACTTGGGCAAGCAGGTGGATAGTGATGTTGAAGAAGGTGGAGGACCAATATATGAAACATATGGGGCTAATATTTACACTCAATTCTCTACAGGGGCAAGCACTCCTTCTCATGTGGTGTCCGATGTTTAGTATTGCATGCTGGAATATAAGGGGGCTGAACCAAACCCCGAAACAAAAAGAGGTTCAGGAAACGGTTCGCGTAAATAATATTCATGTTTGTGCTATTTTGGAATCACATGTTGCTAGTGTAAAACTGAATGCGATTTGCTCGAAGGTGTTTGGGAGGTGGGATTGGAGTTCTAATAATCATAGGTGTGCAACGGGTACACGTATTATAGTGGGATGGGATCCTGGGTTGGCGGATGTACTAGTCCTGGCATGTACGGACCAAGTTATTCATACGAAAATCAAAATAAAAGCTAGTGGTAAAGAGCTGTTTTGCTCGTTTGTGTATGCTGCTAACCAGCCTGAGGATAGACGATTGTTATGGAGGAATTTGCGTGCTCATAAGAGTTTTATTGCTCGGAAACCGTGGGTTGTTTTGGGTGATTTTAATGTTGCTTTGCATCTTGCGGATACATCTGTGGCGTGTTCGGGGTTTACGATGGCAATGAATGAATTTAGAGAATGCATTGAAGCTATTAATATTGAGGATATTAACCATTCTGGGTTGCATTTCACATGGAATCAACGCCCTAATTCTTATTCAGGTATTCTTAAAAAGATTGATCGTGTTATGGTAATGAGGAGTTTTTAGCAGGTTTCCTTCGTGCTCATGCTGAATTTCGTCCTTATGGTATTTCGGATCATACCCCTGCTATCCTTAAAATTCCTACAGCTTTCCGTTTTACACCTAGACTTTTAAATTTGCAAATTTTGTGATTGGAAAAGACGGGTTTGAGAAGAGTGTTAGCAATGGGTGGAGTGTTCCGGTGTTGGGTTTAAATGTTTCAAGTGTCTCAGAAAACTTAAACGTTTAAAACCTGTGTTGCGGAAGCTGATGTGGAGTAATGGAAATATTCATAAACGAGTGGTTTCCTTGCGAAAAGAATTAGATGCTGTTCAACTTCAGCTTGATCGTGATAGTTTTAATGAACAGCTAAGAGAAGAGGAAAGTATATATCTGACTGAATTTAAAAAAGCTTTGTATGAGGAAGAGAATTTTTTACGCCAAAAAGCAAAGATAGATTGGTTGCGGGATGGTGATCGTAATACGAGGTATTTTCATAGAGTTATTAAAGGGAAACAACATCGGAGTAGGATAAATTCGGTGATTAACAACCAGAATGAGCTGATTACGGGGGATAATGTGCCTAATGCATTTGTTGAGCACTACCGTGATTTTCTTGGAGCTGCGCGCCTGCGCATAGTTGTACCGAGCATCTGGTTACTGAGGGGCTGTTTACACGAGTAATTCCGAGAGGTAAGGCTGATCATATGGTTCGGCCAGTTACTTCAGAGGACATATTGGTGAAGATAAAGCCGCCAGGGCCAGACGGGTATACATCGGCATTTTTTAAAGCTTCATGGAATATAGTTGGTCCTGATGTTATTGCGGCTATAAAAGAGTTTTTTGTTAACGGAAAGTTACTTACTGAATGGAATAATACTATTATTTCGTTGATACCGAAAGTTGCTTCTCCTACAAAGATAACGGATTATAGACCAATTTCATGTTGTAATGTGCTTTATAAGTGTATAAGCAAGTTCTTGCGGATAGGCTTAAGGGCAGTCTGAAGGATGTGGTGAATATAAATCAGTCGGCATTTGTTCCTGGGAGGCATATATCAGATAATATTCTTCTTACTCAGAGGCAATGAGAAATTATCATCTAGATCGAGGTATTCCAAGGTGTGCTTTTAAAGTTGATATTCAGAAAGCGTACGACACGGTGGACCTGGAATTTTTGCGAGGTATTCTTTTTCAGTTTGGCTTTCATACAATTTTATTGACTGGATTATGAGTTTCTAAAGGCTGCTTATTCTATTAACGTGAAATGGCAACTTATATGGGTATTTTAAGGGAAAAAGGGGTCTTCGTCAGGGTGACCCTATATCTCCTTATTTATTCACACTTGTTATGGAGGTCTTGTCATTAATTTTAGCTCGGAATGTGGATAGGAGTAATGTTTTCAAGTATCATCCAAACTGTGAAAAATTGAAAATTCTAAATTTGTGTTTCGCGGATGATTTAATTATGTTTGCTCATAGTGATGTGTGTTCGGCTGGAGTTTTAATTAAGTCTCTTGAAGAATTTAAGCTGGTGTCGGGTTTGGCCCCTAGTGTCGCTAAAAGTACCGTCTTTTTTGCGAATGTTAGTCAGGGTATCCAACAGCAAATTCTGAATATCATGCCGTTTTCTAAAGGGAATCTCCCGGTTCGTTATCTTGGTGTTCCGTTGCTTTCTTCTCGCCTTGTTCACAAGAACTGCCAAGTTCTGGTTGAGCGTTGTCAAGAATAGAGTGGAATAAATGTTTATCGTTTGCAGGTAGACTCCAGTTAATTAATTCGGTGTTATCCTCTATGCATATTTTTTGGTCGTCTGTTTTTGTTCTTCCGGATTCTATTACAACAGAGATTGAGAAAACTTTGAGGGGTTTCTTATGGTGTAATGGGGTTATGAAAAAGGGAGGGCGAAGGTTGCGTGGAAAGATGTTTGTCTTCCTAAGAAAGAGGGAGGGCTTGGTATTAAAATCTACTACTTGGAATACTGCTCTTATGTCTAAACATCTTTGGAATATTCTTATTAATAAGGAGTCTCTATGGGTTCGTTGGATTCATATGTACCGACTTAAAGGGAAGAGTATTTGGGAAGTTAGCATTACCGCAATGCTAGCTGGGGTTGGAGGAAGATTCTACTAATTCGTCCGACTGTTAGACATTTTATTTGCTCGAATTTGGGGGATGGGAAAACTACATCTGCATGGTTTGCTAGATGGTTTCATGCTGACCCGTTACATTTGAGTATTATTTCTTGTCGTGAGATTGCGAAGGCTGGTTTCTTGATGAGTGCTACGGTTGCGGATATAGTCGACCATCAGGGATGGAGATGGCCGAGTGACTGGCTGAGTAAATTTCCGAATTTGGTGTCTATACCGAGACCTGTTTTAAACATCCGAAAGGATGTCCTAGTCTGGCATGATCAGGGTGCTGATCGGGCATTCTCGGTGAGTGAGGTGTGGAACTCTATTCGTGAACGTGATGTAAACAAACCATGGTTTAATTTAGTTTGGTTTTCGCATGCTATCCCACGTCACTCATTCATTGTTTGGCTTATTATGGGCGAGAACTGAAGACTCAAGACAGACTGAAGGAATGGGAAAGAACAATAATGTTACTCTTCTCTGTTCGTTATGTTTGCAGGTTATGGATTCTCATCATCATTTATTCTTTGAGTGCAAATTTTCTCAAGATGTTTGGAAGACGGTTTAGGAGTTTGGCCAGGCTGGATATTTCACCTCCAAGTTGGCAACACATTACTTCTTTGCTAATTCCGATGTCTCATAGAAATATTGCGTGGAATATTGTTGGTAAACTGGTTCTTGGTGCTGCGGCTTATTTTATTTGGCAGGAGCGGAATATTAGACTCTATAAAAAAGGTTCTAGGACTCCTAACCATGTTGCTCAGCTAGTGATTTCAAAGGTTCGAATGAGATTTCTTTGATGCAGTTTAAGGATCCTACCCGTAGGGATGAAATTAGAAGTATATGGTCGATCGGTGCTTAGAGTATTTCTGCTTGGGTCGTTAGGTTAATTTGTGTCGTGTGGTTGTTTGGTGTTTTGTTCTGAGGTCAGTTGTTAGCCTCGGGTTTTGTCTTCTTGAGGTTTGCCTCAAGTTGTCTGTGTTTGAACGCTTGTTCCTATTTCTGTAGTTGCAGATTTATTTATAAAATTTCGCCGGGGTAATACCCTTTTACCCAAAAATATATATATATATATATATATAATATATATATATATATATATATTATATATATATATATATATATATATATATATATATATATATATATATATATAATATATATATATATATATATAGTATATATATATATATATAGGAGAAGGTTCTTATAAACCAATACTTAAAGTAAAATAAGTAAAAAAATATGAAAAAAATAATTTTTATATGTTGTAATTTTGTATTATGTTTATTTATTCAATTATAACAAACTTTAAAAAAAGCAAGTTTTGATATACATCAAAAATATATGTCTTTTAAGGGTTGTGCATCAAATTCATTGTTTTTGTGCAGTAAATATTGAAATTTGATGCACAACGATAATACTACCCATTTATTGATGTACAACAAAACTTCGTTTTTTAAAGTTTGAGATATGGTTAAAATGAACGATAATTCAAAATATCTAACGTTATAAATTATTTTTTATTTTTTATTTTACTTTTTTTTACCATAAAGTTTGTTTTACAAGAACCAACCTCATATATATATTTCCTTTTGTTTACAATACATGTTTTAAAATAATTTATTTAATTTATATTATTACGAAATTAGTTTTGTTCTGTTAAAAATCACAATTATCGTTTCTAGAACAATATTTTTTGAATGTCATATTAGTATTTTAACATTTTGTTTTACTAATTTAAAATTTGTGTACAAAATTGTTTGGTAAGTTAGATGTTAAAAAATATATTAAAAACTAATTCTCTTAATTTATATAATTGTTTCACAAATACATTGTGTGTTTATTAATAATATAATTAAATACATAGTAACTTACATTTTAAACTTTTAACCAACTAATTAAGAATTTTCATTATAAAAACTCATATTTTAGTTATATTAAACAGACAATTAAACAATTAATGAAATTCATTATTAAAAAATAAAAGACATTATTACCTTTATATATATAGTAAACTAAGAAAATGGTTGAATATATTGATTTTATTCGTTTATCTTTCCGGTAACATTTGATTGTTGACTAAATTAGTAACATGCATGGTCTATTGAAAAATAGAATTATGGCATCTAAATATGCATCTATGTATTTTCAATAAGTTAAATAGGACAGCCAATACTCGGGTAAATGTGCTAAAGTACCCGAGTATGTAAAGATCCCGGTCTTTTCTCTCCAAGTAACTTTTTTATCAAACTGTGGTATCTCTATTGGAATGACTCTTCACCATTGCCTAGATGATGCTAGTAGCCAGTATTGTTTCTTGAAGGCATGGACATCGATTACCCGGAACTAGATGACATACATCTACATAATACTAACGTTGAAACTCTTTTCAACCGAGATTATCTACCTCCACACCTTTCGGGTCCAACTGATAAAGTTCGTGCCAAGTTTGTGATGACACGGAAAATTATCAATCAGTTGAAGAAACATATTTTGACCCGTTTACCAGCAATACCATATGTATCATCTTTTACTATAGCATGTGCTTATATATGGTGTTGCATAGCAAAAGCGCGTGATGATGATGAGGTACAATATTTTGGTATCCCCGTTGATTGTAGAACACGAATAGATCCACCTATCCCAGAGGCCTACTTCCGGAACTGTATTTTGATTTGTGAATCATTTGCGAATCCCGCTCTTTTAAAGGGAAATGAAGGATTACTAGCTGCTGTTACATTACTCGGAGAAAATCTTCGCAAAATGTTTGCAAAGAAAGATGAAATACTGAAATATAGTATCGAGAAAAGAGAGTTAGTTTTTAACAGATGGTATGCCAAAGATTGGGGTTTCTGAAACCCAAAAAGGAAGAAACAATTTCCATCGATTTTAGTCAGTGCATATCTATCGATGCCTGCAAAGAAGCATATCACGATCTGGAGATTAGCGTTTCCCTTACGCCTACACAGATGCAGTCTTTGTTCGTTTCTTTGATGAAGAAATAGAATCCTTGAATTAGTTTCATTCATCAAGTCATTTGCATTGCATTTTTCATAAGAATAAAATGTAGTTTTTTTCAATTATAATGTTCTCATTATGTTTCGAATGGGGTTATTTAAGAAATAATGCAACTAATTAATCGACAATAGTTAGTTACCTCGACTCAATTACACCCATGGTTTTAACTATAAATACCCAAAATTTGCACAATTAACAATTGAATTGCAATAGCAGTAAACATATAACCACCGCTTTGATTATGGTTACAACCTCATATAAACCAAACCGACACGTTCCAAAAGAAGCAACACATGGCGATCAAGCCCAGTTTCCTATCAATCAGTTTGGTTCAAGTTCTTTTTCTATAAAAAAAAATCAACTAAAGATTGAACACATTTCACAAATACAAATCATTACAATGAACATATACCACAAACCGAGAGAATCTTTTTGTTGAGAAGGCTTTCAAAATCTTAAAACTCCGTTAAGACACAGAAATCGGCTCCATCGTATGCTATATTCTTGGGGGACCTCTTCTAAATTGGCTAACATTTGTAATATTTTACTTACTGAATAGCATGGTATTGTATGATCCCACGCTTAGGTGGCAACTTCCGCAAAATAAAGAGAACTAGAGAAGACGGTAATATCTCCACCAACTATTACAAGAAAAAGAATGTTTAAAGCGAATACGACAATTTGCAATAATTGAAATAAATTTAATTTAAGAACGAAAAGAAACTTACCAAATAGTATATGAAGTTTAGAACAGGGTGTTCAAGTATGTCTAGGTCGGCAGCTTTGTTGAACGCATTAAAGCACATCTGATATCGTCATTAGAAAATAGATTAAAACTTTTAGAGAATCATGTTTAAATGGGTGATAACCATAAAAAAAACCGCAATGAAAAAAAGGACTTACCATGATACATCTTACAAGAAAACACACAAAGCAGATTGTTGTCACGTAGCCAACCTACGGGAACAAATAAATAACATAAAATGTCAAATACTACAAAATAAAATAGAAGGGGTAGATATTAACTAACTGTAAGTCTGTAATACCTCCTGTAATTTCTTTCGGCGTCCTTTGGATTCCACAGGAAACCGCTGCAACATTAGAAATAGCCTGTACAAGTATATATGGTCACAAAATGTCAACTATCAAAATATTGAAATCTTGAAAGATGACGGAAAACGAGTGCAGTAGTTAGATATACCTTCCTCCATAAAGAAGAAATCCCAAGGCTGCAAACAACGAGACGCCTGAAAAGGAAACGTGAGGAGATAAGGAGATTTTTAGAACTATAAGATTTTAAATCGTAAATGAAGCTTTCAAACGAAATCTACCTGCAAAGAAAACCTTGGAGAGAATCACTAAGACATGGATAGGTTTCCACCAGATTACAAACCACAGAGCAATCTGTAAGGACGTATAATATTTTGAAAATATACAAGCATACATGACACGGCATCTTGGAATCCAAAATGTTATATACGACATAAATAGAAATTTTACCTGAATTGTGTACACAATTCCATTGATTAAAAAGAAAGCGGGTCGTAGACCATCGGTTGAGACCGTCCTCGCCTATCAAATATTTAGAACAATTTAGATTCAACAAACAACTTGCAACGGGGTGTTTGGATACACAAAAAGATAATCAGAAGAAGAATATATATTAAACCTGGTAGTATATTTCTGCCCAAAACAGAACCAAGAGAGCATACGTTGTGAAAAACACAAGACTTGGCATATCAAGCAACATATGTTGTGAAATCTGACAAAAGAACACAATCGTAAAAAAGTGATTTTTCACAAATGATTAATTTGCTATACATAAGTGAAAATATTCCTAACCTCGGGTGTTAACAGTTGGATATCACGACGGAAAACAAATATCAGACATCTAGCTGCGTTAGTAACAAACAAGTTTATAATCAGTACAGATCATAAAAAAGAGTTACGAAATGCACTTTTGAAAAAGACAATAAGTGAAATATACTGACCGCCGTTAACCAAGAAATTGAGGAGATGAAAGACCTTCTGGGTAGTCCAACCATACTCTGGTACTCTTTGTTGTATCCGAAGTAATTGTACCTACAACATTCGAATATCCATGATCATTAACTATAACCATAAAATATATATTCTTAACCTCAAGTGTTCGGATGTGTGTTTTCAAGGTGATTATAGTAAATTCACAAATTCGAAGGGATGTTAATGATTGCAAGTTGAAAACAGCTTATTTTACCGTACAAGTAACTTGTGATTTCGATTCTACCAAAAATAATAAGATCGCAAAAAAACAAGGGCAAACTTGTAATTTTAAATGCGACAAGAATAATCAATTTGAAATAAGCAGTCTCAAACAGCTTATTTATCAAAAGCACCTTATTTTACATTTTTACCAAAAGGTTAAACTTGTAATCTTGACTGTAATTACAATCAGTTTGATTACAACAAACAAAAGTTCATAAAGAAACCCTAGAAATAGAAAACGAGCAAATCAAGTTTCTACTCCCTACATGGCTACATTTCATTTTATTTAGGAGGCGTTTGGATGTTCGTTTTCAAGGCGATTATAGAAAAATCACAAATTCCGGGTGTTGCTATGTTGAATTCAGCTTATTTTACCTTATGCTGCAATAAATCAAGGGCAAACTTGTAGTTTCAAATGTGACAAGAATAATCAGTTCAATCTCAAGCAACTTATTTTACCTTAAGGGTAAGCTTGTAATCCAAAATTTCAAGGTTGTAAAAGTCCTATTGATCCATCGATTAATCCCTAATCCCTACTTTACCGATCAAAAATCGGAATTAACACCTAGTCCCTACTCCACCACCCCACTAGCGACTAGGGAGTTTTACGACATTGCTAAATTAAACAAGAATAACAAGTTTGTAATAAAACAACTTATTTCATCAAAAACAGCTTACATGTTGGATTAAAATTAGATTGATTCATGTTATTAACATACCTCCTGATGATCCTGATCCTGGGATATTGTTGAATAGGTTTGCCATTGATTCCCAGAACGAGATGATCGTATTAGGATGGAATAATTGAGAGAGAACACTATATGTGTTTTAGGATAGAAAATGGGGTAATGAGTGACCAACCCTAATAAGGGTTTATAATGGTCCTTATATACATACTCAAATTAAGAGTGTGTACCATTTAGTCCTTGGTGTTTAATAAGTGTTTACTTTAAGCTCTCATAGTTCCGATCACCTAATGGGAAATCTATAGTGTCGGTAAGGTAAATACGTCCATCGAATATTTACTAGACACAGATTTCAGTTAGTGTCAGTCATCATATCAGTAAGGATAAATGATCAATGACGGTCACAAATAATATGGGTCCAACATTCTCCCACTTGACCAAGTAGATCATTTATCTATGAGTATCAATAAGTCCGTACGAGATAATACTCATTTTGTTTCAAACCGAAATCATAGTCAATAAGTACAGTCGTAGAGAAGAACATCTACTCAGGACCCCCACTAGTCAAACTATGACTCAAATTCAAAACTGAATAAGCAATGATAGACCAACTAAGACAAATTTTGTTATAATAATGTCCAACGCAGTTATGCGCATAAGGTGTAAATAATAGACAAACAAAATCTGAATAAGGAGGAAAATTTTCATTAATAAATAATAAGTACAATATGCTATTAAATTAAGTCTTTTGTAAGCCCCATATTCGACACGTGTCCTACGAATATATTAGGAGGAAGACCTTTGGTCATCGGATCCGCTAGCATGTCATGTGTACTTATGTACTCAACACAAAGAGCATTTTCCTCAACCCGTTCGCGTACAAACAGATACTTTGTGTCGAGATACAGCCCAGCGCCAGTCGAACTGTTACTGTTCGAGAAAGTTACAGCAGCTGAGTTATCACAGTAAAGCTTCAATGGTCTAGAGATTGAGTTGACGAGTTTGAGTCCACTGATCAGGTTCCTTAACAACATCCCATGACAGGTTGCATTATAAACGGCAACATATTCAGCCATCATAGTAGACGTCGTGGTCAGTTTCTGTTTATGACTCCGCCAAGAGATTGGTCCGCCAGCTAACATGAAAATATACCCAGAAGTAGATTTATGGTCTTCTTTGCTTTTAGCAAAGTCAGAGTCAGAATAACCTACTACTTCCTGTCACTTCTTCTATAAGTTAATTTGTAGTCTTTGGTCCCTTTCAGATATCGTAGAACCTTTTTAGCCGCTTTCCAGTGTGCTAATCCGGGGTTAGATAAGTAACGCCCCAGCATACCAGCGATGTAAGCGATATCTGGTCGAGTACAGACCTGAGCGTACATAATGCTCCCAACTACAGATGAGTAAGGTATCATCCTCATTTCAGCCTTCTCAGTTTCAGTGCTCGGAGTTTGATGAGGTCCAAATACGTCCCCTTTAACTACCGGAACCACAGTGGGTGTGCAGTGCTGCATGTTATAGCGTTCTAGAATACGGTCAATATAAGCCCCTTGGGAAAGACCTAGAACACCATTACGTCTGTCTCGATTTATTTCGATACCTAAAACATAAGAGGCATCACCGAGATATTTCATGTCGAAATTATGCGAAAGCATTCGCTTCGACTCATGTAGCAGATCCAAGTTGTTACTTGCAAGCAGAATATCATCCACATACAAAGATAATAAAGTTACTCCCACTGATCTTGAGATAGGTGCATTGATCCACTTGATTCTTTAGGAAGCCATCAGATTTCACGACTTCATCAAATTTAAGGTACCATTGTCGTGATGCTTGTTTCAACCCATATATCGATTTTGTTTAACTTGCAGACCATGTGCTCTTTACCTTCTGGAATAAATCCTTCAGGTTGCTGCATGAATACGTCTTCTTGCAAGTCACCATTTAGGAAAGCGGTCTTGACATCCATCTGATGTAACTCTAAATCATAATGAGCTACGAGTGCCATGACGATCCTTAGGGAATCTTTACGAGAGACAGGGGAAAACGTCTCTTGATAATCAATTCCTTCCTTTTGAGTAAAGCCTTTTGCAACCAGTCTGGCCTTATAGCGTTCGACGTTTCCATTCGGGTCTAATTTGGTTTTGAAGACCCATTTACAACCAATTACTTTGGATCCTTTAGTAAGTGGGACCAATACCCAAACGCCATTACGCTCCATTTGAGCTCTTCAATCATGGCTTCAATCCAATGAGTGGCCTGATCACTATTAATAGCTTCTCGGTAAGAGGTTGGATCAGTAAGTTTCCCAATGTTTCCGACTTCAGCCAGATAAGTTTCGAAATCATCAAAATTTGTGTTTCTGCGAGCCCTTGATGATCTCCTGAGCTGAATTACGGGTTCTTCGGCGTTTAGATTAGGAGGCATGGGAGGTTCAACCGGTTCATTAGGAGATCCAGGCGTAACGGGAGCAGCGTTGGGTACAAGAGGAGTTATCGGAGGAATCATAATAACCGACGAGTGGTTTCCCCCCGCTTCTTGTACTTCTTGCAAATCTAAATCAGGATTTGTCGTGCTCCCACTGATCTCTGAATATTCGAGGAAAGTGGCATGTTGCGTATCTATGATGCGGGTAGAGTGAGAAGGACAGTAAAACCGATAACCTTTTGAGTTCTCGGGATAACCAATAAAGAAACATGTAAGGGTTTTAGGATCCAGTTTCTTTAAGTTAGGGTTATAGACTTTTGCTTCGGCAGGACAGCCCCATACTTTCATATATTTTAGACTCGGTTTCCTACCTGTCCAGATCTCATAAGGAGTTTTAGGGACAGATTTTGATGGAACCCTATTGAGTATATGAACAGCTGTTTTTAAGGCCTCAGTCCAAAGAAATTTGGGTAGGTTAGTGTTGGCGAGCATACTTCTCACCATGTCCATTAAAGTTCGGTTTCTCCTTTCAGCAACACCATTCTGTTGAGGAGAACCTGGCATGGTGTATTGGTTAATTATGCCTTGTTCCTTGCAAAAATTATAGAAGGGACCAGGAGCTTGACCAATATCAGTATGTTTACCGTAATACTCACCTCCCCTATCTGATCGGACAACTTTTATCTTATGATCAAGTTGGTTTTCAACCAAAGTTTTATAATCGATAAAAGTTTGTAAGGATTCAGATTTTTCTTTAATCAGATAAAGGTGCATATAACGTGAATAATCGTCAATGAATGTAATAAATGATGTATGTCCTGTTATTGATGCGGGATAGGGGCCACTGATATCAGTATGAATTATTTCCAACAAGTTGGAACATCTGGTGGCTCCTTTCTTATTCCCTTTAGCCATTTTGCCTTTGAGGCATTGAATACATGTTTCAAAATCACTAAAATCAAGAGAGGGTAAGATTCCTTCTTTTACGAGTCGTGTCATGCGATCTCGTGAGATGTGGCCGAGACGTTTATGCCACAATGTGGAGGAATTCTCTGCTTGTTTAGGTGATTTTGTCTTTGTTTTAGTTATGTCATCAATATTAAGAGACAACAAAGACTGTGAGAAATTATGATCTAGTTCTAATTTATACAGTAATCCATCCAAAAAACCACAACCAAATAATTCATTATTAAGAGTAAAAGTGATCCTGCCACAACCATGAGTAATTACATAACCTTCAAGATCAAGTCTAGATATAGATACAAGGTTCCGAGTAATTCTCGGTACATATAAGGTATCTATTAATCTAATACACTTTCCGGTATTCATATGTAAATTTCAAATCCCCATGGCTTCGACATCTAAGAGATCACCATTTCCAACTCTAAGTTTTCTTTGGTCCTTTGGTAGCTTCTGGATTGTAAGGAATCCCTGTAAGGAATTGGTCACATGGACCATAGAACCAGAGTCACCCCACCATGTATTAAATGGAACATCAGTAGTAAAGGAATCAAATACTACGTAAAGAATGTTACCTTTCTTAGCTAGCCAGTCCTTGAATTTAGAGCAATCTTTCTGTCCGTGCCCTTTGGTGCGGCAGAATTTGCAGTTAGTATTGCCTGTTGAGGATTTAGGGCCAGAGGTAGCAGCACCATGATTTTGGACTTTATTTTCAGTCTTATTACTGTAATTACCTTTCCTATCTTGAAGTTTGAAGTGGTAGTAAGGTGAACAGCTTCAGGTTGAATGTGCTTAAGACGATCTTCCTCTTGAACGCACATAGCAATCAGTTCACTTATCGACCATTTATCTTTCATAGCATTATAATTCACTTTGAAAGTGTCGAACCGAGCAGGCAAGGAAGTCATTATGAAATGCACAAGAAAATTATCTGAGACTTCCATTTCCAAATTCTTAAGCTTATGAGACATGTCAACCATCTTCATTATGTGTTCACGGACACCATTAGAACCTTCATATTTAAGAGTTAGCATCTGTAGCATTAAACTACTCGCAGTTGCCTTAGACGATCCCTTAAAGTGATCCTCAACAGATGTGAGGTAAGTTTTCACTTTGTCTTTATCAGGGATAGCTCCTCGGATGCTGGGATGAATTGAGTTCTTGACCATCATTAGTGACAGCCGATTCGCCCTTTCCCACTTCTCAAAGTCCGCTTTCTGAGCCGCAGTAGACGCAGCAGTAACAGCTGCGGGTTCATCATGGCGAATAGCATAGTCAATGTCAAGCATTCCCAGAGTTAAGTAAAGTTGATCCTTCCAAGAAGTGAAATTAGCACCAGTAAGTGCCTCAATGCCGAAGTTTGGTACTGTAGTGGAGAATAAGGAGAATTTAGATTTATGATACGAGTCTTAGAAGATTTTATAGTGACGAAGTTAGCTATATAAGGCAGACTAAGTAATGTCCCTTAAGGTAATAAAACTAGAGTAATGTCTAAAATAAGTAGACCTAATAGTAATGTTCCTGAGACTAAGACCATATTAGTAATGAAGCTGATGATAGGTAAGCCTATTGAAAACACCAAAAAATAATAAGCTAAAGTAAGGCTCTACTTAGATGTTACATCACCTTTGGGCAGAAATAACTAATATCTAAGTAAAATTATGAGCATAAGGTTTATGCAACACGGCGTTTGTCTTTTGACCTTTGGGCAACAAAATAGAACATCGTGTTTTAAGGCATAATAAGAATCCTTTTAAGCACACAAGTATATTAAATCACCTTTGGGCAGAATTAATATCCTACGTGTTTATTAGAAATCATAGGAAAAATGCAATCATAGGAATCACCTTTGACCTTTGGGCAACAAAAGATGAAAACATGAATATTAGTGCATAAGTATAATAAAGTCACATATAAATAAGGTGACTAAATCAATTTTAAAGATTCGTAAATTAAACCAAATTGATTTTAATATAGTCGGCAAGTTAGGCGACCAATTTTGGGTCAGACGACAAATAAGGCAACCATTAAAACTCTAAAACCCGACCAAATTAGGGTCTTTAGTCATTCGTACGGATGAGATTATATTCGTACGGATGAGTATTGATTCGTACGGATGTAAGTCCAGGTTCGTGCGAATTAATCCTAAATTCGTACGGATGTAACGTTTAAGTTCGTACGGATATAAGTCTAGGTTCGCACGCATTTAGCCCAGATTCGTACGGATCAACAGTTGGGTTCGCATGAGATGATCCTTAGTTCGTGCTAATGAACAAGTTAGGTTCGCACGAATCAAGCAACACATCCGCACGTATGAACAAATCAGGTTCGCATGAGATAATCTTTGGTTCGTGCTAATGAACAAGTTAGGTTCGCACGAATCAAGAAACTCATTCGTACGGATAAGCCTTCATATAGAGCACATGAGCTGAATTACGGGTTCTTCGGCGTTTAGATTAGGAGGCATGGGAGGTTCAACCGGTTCATTAGGAGATCCAGGCGTAACGGGAGCAGCGTTGGGTACAAGAGGAGTTATCGGAGGAATCATAATAACCGACGAGTGGTTTCCCCCCGCTTCTTGTACTTCTTGCAAATCTAAATCAGGATTTGTCGTGCTCCCACTAATCTCTGAATATTCGAGGAAAGTGGCATGTTGCGTATCTATGATGCGGGTAGAGTGAGAAGGACAGTAAAACATATAACCTTTTGAGGAAAGTGGCATGTTGCGTATCAGGATTTGTGTTTCTGCGAGCCCTTGTTGATCTCCTGAGCTGAATTACGGGTTCTTCGGCGTTTAGATTAGGAGGCATGGGAGGTTCAACCGGTTCATTAGGAGATCCAGGCGTAACGGGAGCAGCGTTGGGTACAAGAGGAGTTATCGGAGGAATCATAATAACCGACGAGTGGTTTCCCCCCGCTTCTTGTACTTCTTGCAAATCTAAATCAGGATTTGTCGTGCTCCCACTGATCTCTGAATATTCGAGGAAAGTGGCATGTTGCGTATCTATGATGCGGGTAGAGTGAGAAGGACAGTAAAACCGATAACCTTTTGAGTTCTCGGGATAACCTATGGGGCTGTCCTGCCGAAGCAAAAGTCTATAACCCTAACTTAAAGAAACTGGATCCTAAAACCCTTACATGATCTTGATGATCTCCTGAGCTGAATTACGGGTTCTTCGGCGTTTAGATTAGGAGGCATGGGAGGTTCAACCGGTTCATTAGGAGATCCAGGCGTAACGGGAGCAGCGTTGGGTACAAGAGGAGTTATCGGACCCATATTATTTGTGACCGTCATTGATCATTTATCCTTACTGATATGATGACTGACACTAACTGAAATCTGTGTCTAGTAAATATTCGATGGACGTATTTACCTTACCGACACTATAGATTTCCCATTAGGTGATCGGAACTATGAGAGCTCAATAATAGACACTTACTAAACACCAAGGACTAAATGGTAAATACTCCTAATTTGAGTATCTATATAAAGGCCATCATAACCCTTATTTGGGTTGGTCACTTATTACACTATATTCCATCCTAAAGTGTTTTCTCTCCAAAACCTTAATCCCATCCTAATACGATCATCTTGTTTTGGGAATCAATGGCAAATATGTTTAAGAACATCACAGGATCATCAGGAGGTATTTTAATAACATGAATCAATCTTATTTTAATCCAACATATGGTATCAGAGCCAATGGCTCGTGATTATCCATTGGTTCATGTTTATTTATTGCTTGGTCTATTGCTATTATTATTCTGCAAATTAGTGACCGGCGATTTTGATTTCTGATGGAAAAATGGTGTTTTTTGAGTACTGCGGCGGCTACAGCAACCCTAATTTCCGATGAACTTCGTCCGTGCGGATGAAGGCTCATCCGTACGAATGAGTTTCTTGATTCGTGCGAACCTAACTTGTTCATTAGCACGAACCAAAGACTATCTCATGCGAACCTGATTTGTTCATACTTGCGAATGTGTTGTTTGATTCGTGCGAACCTAACTTGTTCATTAGCACGAACTAAGAATCATCTCATACGAACCTAACTGTTGATTCGTACGAATCTAGGCTCAATGCGTGCGAACCTAGGCTTACATCCGTACGAACTTAAACGTTACATCCGTACGAATCTAGGTTTAATCCGCACGAACCTGGACTTACATCCGTACGAATTGATACTCATCCGTACGAATATAATCTCATCCGTACGAATGACTAAAGACCCTAATTTGGTCGGGTTTTAGAGTTTTTTACTGGTTGCCTTATTTGCCGTCTGACCCAAAATTGGTCGCCTAACTTGCCGACTATATTAAAATCAATTTGGTTTAATTTGCCCATCTTTAAAATTGATTTAGTCACCTTATTTACTTGTGACTTTATTATACTTATGCACTAATATTCATGTTTTCATCTTTTGTTGCCCAAAGGTCAAAGGTGATTCCTATGATTGCATTTTTTTCATTTAGCATAATAAACACGTAGGATATTAATTCTACCCAAAGGTGATTTAATATACTTGTGTGCTTAAAAGGATTCTTATTATGCCTTAAAACACGACGTTCTATTTTGTTGCCCAAAGGTCAAAAGACAAACGTTGTGTTGCATAAACCTTATGCTCATAATTTTACTTAGATATTAGTTATTTCTGCCCAAAGGTGATGTAACATCTAAGTAGAGCCTTACTTTAGCTTATTATTTTGGTGTTTTCAATAGGCTTACCTATCATTAGCTTCATTATTAATATGGTCTTAGTCTCAGGAACATTACTGTTAGGTCTACTTATTTTAGACATTACTCTAGTTCTATTACCTTAAGAGACATTACTTAGTCTGCCTCATATAGCTAACTCTGTCACTATAAAATCTTCTAAAACTCGTATCATAAATCTAAATCCTCCTTATTCTCCACTACAGTACCAAACTTCGGCATTGAGGCACATACTGGTGCTAATTTCACTTCATGGAAGGATCAACTTTACTTAACTCTGGGAATGCTCGACATGGACTATGCTATTCGCCATGATGAACCCGCCGCTATTACTGCTGCGTCTACTGCGACTCAGAAAGCGGACTTTGAGAAGTGGGAAAGGGCGAATCGGCTGTCCCTTATGATGGTCAAGAACTCAATTCATCCCAGCATCCGAGGAGCTATCCCTGATAACGACAAAGTGAAAACTTACCTCACATTTGTTGAGGATCACTTTAAGGGATCGTCTAAGGCAACTGCGAGTAGCTTAATGCTACAGATGCTAACTCTTAAATATGAAGGTTCTAATGGTGTCCGTGAACACATAATGAAGATGGTTGACATGTCTCATAAGCTTAAGAATTTGGAAATGGAAGTCTCAGATAATTTTCTTGTGCATTTCATAATGACTTCCTTGCCTGCTCGGTTCGACACTTTCAAAGTGAATTATAATGCTATGAAAGATAAATGGTCGATAAGTGAACTGATTGCTATGTGCGTTCAAGAGGAAGATCGTCTTAAGCACATTCAACCTGAAGTTGTTCACCTTACTACCACTTCAAACTTCAAGAAGAGGAAAGGTAACTACAGTAATAAGACTGAAAATAAAGTCCAAAATCATGGTGCTGCTACCTCTGGCCCTAAATCCTCAACATGCAAATTCTGCCGCACCAAAGGGCACGGACAGAAAGATTGCTCTAAATTCAAGGACTAGCTAGCTAAGAAAGGTAACATTCTTTACGTAGTATTTGATTCCTTTACTACTGATGTTCCATTTAATACATGGTGGGGTGACTCTGGTTCTATGGTCCATGTGACCAATTCCTTACAGGGATTCCTTACAATCCAGAAGCTACCAAAGGACCATAGAAAACTTAGAGTTGGAAATGGTGATCTCTTAGATGTCGAAGCCATGGGGATTTGAAATTTACATATGAATACCGGAAAGTGTATTAGATTAATAGATACCTTATATGTACCGAGAATTACTCGGAACCTTGTATCTATATCTAGACTTGATCTTGAAGGTTATGTAATTACTCATGGTTGTGGCAGGATCACTTTTACTGTTAATAATGAATTATTTGGTTGTGGTTTTTTGGATGGATTACTGTATAAATTAGAACTAGATCATAATTTCTCACAGTCTTTGTTGTCTCTTAATATTGATGACATAACTAAAACAAAGACAAAATCACCTAAACAAGCAGAGAATTCCTCCACATTGTGGCATAAACGTCTCGGCCACATCTCACGAGATCGCATGACACGACTCGTAAAAGAAGGAATCTTACCCTCTCTTGATTTTAGTGATTTTGAAACATGTATTCAATGCCTCAAAGGCAAAATGGCTAAAGGGAATAAGAAAGGAGCCACCAGATGTTCCAACTTGTTGGAAATAATTCATACTGATATCAGTGGCCCCTATCCCGCATCAATAACAGGACATACATCATTTATTACATTCATTGACGATTATTCACGTTATATGCACCTTTATCTGATTAAAGAAAAATCTGAATCCTTACAAACTTTTATCGATTATAAAACTTTGGTTGAAAACCAACTTGATCATAAGATAAAAGTTGTCCGATCAGATAGGGGAGGTGAGTATTACGGTAAACATACTGATATTGGTCAAGCTCCTGGTCCCTTCTATAATTTTTGCAAGGAACAAGGCATAATTAACCAATACACCATGCCAGGTTCTCCTCAACAGAATGGTGTTGCTGAAAGGAGAAACCGAACTTTAATGGACATGGTGAGAAGTATGCTCGCCAACACTAACCTACCCAAATTTCTTTGGACTGAGGCCTTAAAAACAGCTGTTCATATACTCAATAGGGTTCCATCAAAATCTGTCCCTAAAACTCCTTATGAGATCTGGACAGGTAGGAAACCGAGTCTAAAATATATGAAAGTATGGGGGCTGTCCTGCCGAAGCAAAAGTCTATAACCCTAACTTAAAGAAACTGGATTCTAAAACCCTTACATGTTTCTTTATTGGTTATCCCGAGAACTCAAAAGGTTATCGGTTTTACTGTCCTTCTCACTCTACCCGCATCATAGATACGCAACATGCCACTTTCCTCGAATATTCAGAGATCAGTGGGAGCACGACAAATCCTGATTTAGATTTGCAAGAAGTACAAGAAGCGGGGGGAAACCACTCGTCGGTTATTATGATTCCTCCGATAACTCCTCTTGTACCCAACGCTGCTCCCGTTACGCCTGGATCTCCTAATGAACCGGTTGAACCTCCCATGCCTCCTAATCTAAACGCCGAAGAACCCGTAATTCAGCTCAGGAGATCATCAAGGGCTCGCAGAAACACAAATTTTGATGATTTCGAAACTTATCTGGCTGAAGTCGGAAACATTGGGAAACTTACTGATCCAACCTCTTACCGAGAAGCTATTAATAGTGATCAGGCCACTCATTGGATTGAAGCCATGATTGAAGAGCTCAAATCCATGGAGCGTAATGGCGTTTGGGTATTGGTCCCACTTACTAAAGGATCCAAAGTAATTGGTTGTAAATGGGTCTTCAAAACCAAATTAGACCCGAATGGAAACGTCGAACGCTATAAGGCCAGACTGGTTGCAAAAGGCTTTACTCAAAAGGAAGGAATTGATTATCAAGAGACGTTTTCCCCTGTCTCTCGTAAAGATTCCCTAAGGATCGTCATGGCACTCGTAGCTCATTATGATTTAGAGTTACATCAGATGGATGTCAAGACCGCTTTCCTAAATGGTGACTTGCAAGAAGACGTATTCATGCAGCAACCTGAAGGATTTATTCCAGAAGGTAAAGAGCACATGGTCTGCAAGTTAAACAAATCGATATATGGGTTGAAACAAGCATCACGACAATGGTACCTTAAATTTGATGAAGTCGTGAAATCTGATGGCTTCCTAAAGAATCAAGTGGATCAATGCACCTATCTCAAGATCAGTGGGAGTAACTTTATTATCCTTGTTTTGTATGTGGATGATATTCTGCTTGCAAGTAACAACTTGGATCTGCTACATGAGTCGAAGCGAATGCTTTCGCATAATTTCGACATGAAATATCTCGGTGATGCCTCTTATGTTTTAGGTATCGAAATAAATCGAGACAGACGTAATGGTGTTCTAGGTCTTTCCCAAGGGGCTTATATTGACCGTATTCTAGAACGCTATAACATGCAGCACTGCACACCCACTGTGGCTCCGGTAGTTAAAGGGGACGTATTTGGACCTCATCAAACTCCGAGCACTGAAACTGAGAAGGCTGAAATGAGGATGATACCTTACTCATCTGTAGTTGGGAGCATTATGTACGCTCAGGTCTGTACTCGACCAGATATCGCTTACATCGCTGGTATGCTGGGGCGTTACTTATCTAACCCCGGATTAGCACACTGGAAAGCGGCTAAAAAGGTTCTACGATATCTGAAAGGGACCAAAGACTACAAATTAACTTATAGAAGAAGTGACAACTTGGAAGTAGTAGGTTATTCTGACTCTGACTTTGCTAAAAGCAAAGAAGACCATAAATCTACTTCTGGGTATATTTTCATGTTAGCTGGCGGACCAATCTCTTGGCGGAGTCATAAACAGAAACTGACCACGACGTCTACTATGATGGCTGAATATGTTGCCGTTTATAATGCAACCTGTCATGGGATGTTGTTAAGGAACCTGATCAGTGGACTCAAACTCGTCAACTCAATCTCTAGACCATTGAAGCTTTACTGTGATAACTCAGCTGCTGTAACTTTCTCGAACAGTAACAGTTCGACTGGCGCTGGGCTGTATCTCGACACAAAGTATCTGTTTGTACGCGAACGGGTTGAGGAAAATGCTCTTTGTGTTGAGTACATAAGTACACATGACATGCTAGCGGATCCGATGACCAAAGGTCTTCCTCCTAATATATTCGTAGGACACGTGTCGAATATGGGGCTTACAAAAGACTTAATTTAATAGCATATTGTACTTATTGGTCATTATTATTTATTAATGAAAATTTTCCTCCTTATTCAGATTTTGTTTGTCTATTATTTACACCTTATGCGCATAACTGCGTTGGACATTATTATAACAAAATTTGTCTTAGTTGGTCTATCATTGCTTATTCAGTTTTGAATTTGAGTCATAGTTTGACTAGTGGGGGTCCTGAGTAGATGTTCTTCTCTACGACTGTACTTATTGACTATGATTTCGGTTTGAAACAAAATGAGTATTATCTCGTACGGACTTATTGATACTCATAGATAAATGATCTACTTGGTCAAGTGGGAGAATGTTGGACCCATATTATTTGTGACCGTCATTGATCATTTATCCTTACTGATATGATGACTGACACTAACTGAAATCTGTGTCTAGTAAATATTCGATGGACGTATTTACCTTACCGACACTATAGATTTCCCATTAGGTGATCGGAACTATGAGAGCTCAATAATAGACACTTACTAAACACCAAGGACTAAATGGTAAATACTCCTAATTTGAGTATCTATATAAAGGCCATCATAAACCCTTATTTGGGTTGGTCACTTATTACACCATATTCCATCCTAAAGTGTTTTCTCTCCAAAACCTTAATCCCATCCTAATACGATCATCTTGTTTTGGGAATCAATGGCAAATATGTTTAACAACATCACAGGATCATCAGGAGGTATTTTAATAACATGAATCAATCTTATTTTAATCCAACATATTTTACCTTACGGGTACACTTGAAAATTTGAATCTAGCAAGAATAATAAGTTCATTTTATCTAAGGGTAAACTTGTAATTTCGAATATACCAAGAATAATCAGTTTGAAATAAACAATCTCAAAACAGCTTATTCGTCAAAAACAACTTAAGGGTCAAAACTAGAGCAATTAAAGATTAGTAAAAAAGTGAAAAATTGAAACTTACAATTGCAACAACTGAAACAATTCCATATAAAGCAGCAAGAAGATGAAAAAATCGATCTTGCCAAACAGGGGACTCGTTTACTAAATCCCATAAAGTATACGATTCTTTGAGTGTATACATCGTAATCGAATTTCCAGATGCCATTGCTGCCGGAAAGTGAATCTTTGTAAAATTGAAAAAGTGGAATCCGATAAATTGGGAATTGGGGGATTTTGGTAAGTGGAAAAAGGAAGAAGAAGAAGAATGGAGAAATGTGGGCGAATGTGATTGACACCAACTACCAAGCTGTTTTTAACTAATTTTCTTCTTCTTTTTTTTTAAAAAAAAAATTATCGTTAAGTGTGGATTGTTTATGTTTAACGAGGGGTTAGCCCGCATGTTACGATGGACCTCTTAGAAGTAAAAAGTCAAAAATAAAAAACATAATTCAGTTGAACGTAAACAAAGTGAAAAATGATAAGCAAACCTCCAATCTAAAAACTAATTCAAAACATTGGAAAAAAAATTATTAAAAGAAAAAATCAATTTTTTATTCTGTCCGACCCGATCCAAAGCAGTCAAGTTGTTTGGCATATGAACAGTTGCTGAGCAATTTGGCAAATGTTATATATTAAATATCCCATGGTAGTTATTTTTGTACTTATAACTTAAACAAGTCGAATTCGAATTCGAGTTTAGACGAGCTCCAGATTTTCACCAATTGTTTAATGAACTATATTTGTAAAAATGTTGATAATTGGTAAGATCAAATGTTATGTATTAGGGGTGGACGTGGTACTAGGTACCGAACCGGAATTGTACCGTTTGGTAATGATTTATTTTTGAAAGAAATCTTACTACTAAATATTGTACCGTATAAACACAAGTATGGGATAGGTCTGGTGCATTTGTTCACCCTTGTACTCGTCCCGTACTAGTTGGTATCGTTTTGTTTTTTAATAAAAATCTAGTACTCAATACCTTACTTAATATAACTGGTATTGTAGCGGTAACGGTTCGGTGGTACGAGTAACGGTTTGTTACCAAATACCATGGTAATTTTGCACACCCGTGGGTAGTATACCACAGAAACAAAATATGTATATTAAAGTTGAATTTACTTCATTTGGTTAGTATAGGACTATGGCGACCTTCAAATATCGTTACATGTCATCTCAAGTTAGGAGTAAAGTACGTACATCAAGGAACTCTCATTAGAAAAGGTGGTTGAATCTTGAGATCAAGTCATAACTACCTTTGTGTGTGTGTGTGTGTATGTGAGGGGAAGATTTGAGCAGGTGCGGGATGGGCGACCGCACAGGGCCCTCGTTTTCTTAGGGGCCGAAAATTCGAAAAAAATTCGATTTATACATACACGTTTGCATATTGCATTAAACTGTTAAAATAGTTAACAATCCGCTAGTCCAAGTCACTGATAAAACGCGCTGCCTTCAAACGCTAGGTCTTCGGATCGAAACTGTCTAGCTTCTCAACATATTTTTTTCATATGTTCTTCTATAAGGGGGCTCATTTTTATTTTTTCATATGTTCCTCTATAAGGGGGCTCATTTTATTTTCGTCACACAAGGCCACCAAATTCAAAGGGATGTTAGTTTAATCGTTAATCTATTTTTCCGATTACAAGTCAACATAAATATAACTTACCATGTAATTCCACAACAACATCCAGGTGACTTGTTTAATACATTGATATGCAGTGCACAAGATAGCAAGGTCAGTCGATGCGTTCGGTAGCAGAGATCCAGATCAGCTACCCTTGTCCGGTTTAACTACAATGAATTTTGCCAAGTGTAGTCGTCACTAAGTATGTTTTGATATTGATCTTATCTTAATCAATATTAATGAGTAAGTTAATTACTGATACATCAGGGTCGGCATGAAATATATGTGAGTAATGTGATCACACAAGTCCTAAAATTTGGGTTGATGTAAACCTAGAACTATTACAACTTACTTTAAATAATAAGCATATCTAATAACTATTTAGTGTATTTAGGGCGTCCAAATTTATTTTTCGCTCATGGTATTCAAAAGCTCGGACCCAATCCTATATGTTTGTTCAACGTCAACATATGAATGAATGTTCATCATCTAACATATAGCATGTTCAGTATCAGTACTACCATCATCCTATGAAATTGGTCACTTAAATAGGATTAGTGACTCTCAATTTTTGCCCTCCTACAAATCCGGTAGTCGAACGAGGTACATTTATCGTTTAGATCGATGAAGCTATGTTGTGAGTCAATTATGTTTAGATCTAGATTTAAGATGTGTATAAGTGCATAATGTATCCAACTCATCAAACTCATTCGTTTTTCATTATTCTTTGAATTATTATGTACCATAGTTTAAATCATTTATAAAAGTTCCTATTGTTGGAACTTTTATACGACTGTCGTAATGTGTTAACCAAACATTAAAGGGTTGTTAGGATGTGAGTTTTCAGCGTCCTGTATTTCAAAAAATAAAATTCCGATAGCAACAGACATCATCAACAACAAAGTTTTCCCATTACGATAGTCGTATAAAAGTTCCAACAATCACATAACAAATCAAACCTTCAAGTTTCAACTTTAATCCCCTAATAATTTTCAAGTAACATACCAAAGAGTAAACCATACATAATTCAAAGGCGTTACAAAACATCTTTGATCCTTAATCCTTGGTGGTCTTGCGCCTCGAGTGTTCACGGGCTCCGTCTTTGTCCACGATCTTGATGATGAAATTCTGAGGAGCCACAACGAGCCTGGACCGGATTTCGTCAATGCACTGATCAGCAAGTTTGATGGCTTCGTCAACTGTCATGTTTGGGTGGTAGTGACGATCCATCATGGATAGGGCAAAGTACGACCCGTACCCAAAAGCTGCCTTATCGACCTTGTGAAGGGTTGCTATGTAGTCGATGAAGTACAGAGATGGCCCTGTTTCGTTTTCGTAACCCGCTAGCACAATGTTGACCTGATAAGGGTTCTGCAAAATAGATATAGTTCGGATACGTCAGTACCTGAAATACGAGTTGCAACATAGATGATTATCTAAGGATAAACCTTTTATCCTACTTTGAGAAACGTTTACTCCCATTTCACAAAATGCCTCCTTTTTCGCATAAAAATGACTTTCTGGTCGTTTTATCTAATTTCGTTTCTTACATAATACGAATTTGCCAAACAGTTAAACAACAAAACATCTGCTTATTATGACTTTAAACTACAGACGCACATCCAAATATTACAGCTGATTAGTAGACAGTGATTATTCTATCAGATTAAAGATCAACTCCCCTTATGTAAAGCCAACGTATCCTAATTAAAAGACAAGCAGCGATTACAGGAAAATTTTAATCAGCCCCGTCATTCAAGTGTTTTGGACTGAAATTCATGTCTAATTGCACAATAAAGAATGATGGTAACTTCTTATTGCAGCTAAAGTAAGAACTTAGGCAGAATGATTTGATAGCTAACTGAAACGGATGATAATAGTGATCAGTGTGCCTCAAATTCATCAATAATCTTCATAAAATTTACAATCGCCTTTTGAACTATAGATATATATAACTTAGATAATTTTGTTCTTCACGCAAAAGCAAATCTCATGTCATTACCATAAGCCAATCATTTAGGATCTGTATATTATAATCCCCGTCTAATACACCATCATATATATGTTTGAAATGGACACACAGACTGATAGACAAATAACATAAGAAGTCTACTAGTACTAACTCACGAATTATTAAGTTCAAAAAGACATTTTACATAATCTAATACCCAATTAAATGTACACCACATGGGAAATTGGTCGATCCTCTAATGTCTCACTCAATATATGTTTCATAATCCTAAGAAGCATGAAGTACTTTAGTCTTAAGTTTCCCCTTCTATAACTATGTGCGTAAAAGAAAGATAGGTTAGTGCAACAAGTTTAAAAGTGAGAAAACAGAAAACTGAGAGCTAAACATATCAAATTATCAAGATTGAACGAAAAATTGTTTTTTTAAGAAAATTGTTGTCTGCAGCAACTTATGTTTATATATTCCTTCGCGTATTTATGGACTTTATATAAGCAAACGTATTCTTAAACAAATGGAAGCAACACTAGAGTGGACGTTTAGTCAATCAAACGGTTCAAATGGTTCTTTATAGTCAATCAAATCGTTAAAAGTGAACTAGAAAAGATATTAGTGGACATTTTATATCTTCAAATATGTAATAGAAGAAAACGTATAGAAAGAAAAAATAAAGAACAAGCTACAGTATAGATGACTAAAATTCTACACTACTTTGAGCTTCAGAAATAATACGGAAACCCACGAGATTGATGTGAAGACAACAAAATACTTGTATACAAAAAAAATCTACGAATTATTTTCTCTCAGAACATTAAAAAGAATATACCTTTCTCAAAGCTGTGGCAAGCTCACCACGCATGAAATTTGCAGCAGCCTTGGTAGTCAGAGGAATCCCATTTCGGAATTGGTACAGAGATACATTTTTCTGTACATACTCCGTGAACTGGGCTCTAACAATAAAAAAAGGTAGAAATCAAACAAAAGACAATTATATTATGACCCATAGTAACATAGCACCGACTCATAATTTGGGAAAACGAGAGATTCATTCTTTGGGGAAAACCTGATCTTTCACTAGCAAAGCAATCAAAGTAAGTGCAATTTGTATATGTATGATAGTATATAATTTGGAAATCAATATTCAACGTTCAAGCATGTGGTATATTTTATAATGTATTTAACTAAATTGGATGATGGCCTGTCAAGCATACGACTATTACATGACCATTAGTTAAGATAGTGGAAAACAAACATATGTGTTCTTAATACTAACAATATGGGTTTTAAGACGATTATCACTATTTTCTTTTGGATAAATTAAATAAAAGTCATTAACCAGAAGAAGAAAAAAACAACCAATCACCTGAAGGTAGTTTTGCTTAATTTGGTAAAACTTTTAGCATTAAAACATCAATCGTCAGCTATTTTGAGAGAGTATGATAAAAACTGATCCTAACATAGACACGAGGGCCATGGTTAGCATTTTCCTTAAAGTATAGTTAAAACAGATTGAAAAGAAGAGAAGATAACTAATAAGTATCATGCAATCTAAACGAGATTATTTTTTTACTTTGAGCCCTTATTAGTTTTATATTCTATCTAACAAACGTTAGAGCATCCTAAGATAAATTAACTGACTTTTCACAAACTTTTTTATTCAGAATTCTATTGTTTCCATTTTACATTTTTTCAAACTTGGTATTCGCCATACATTTTTAACAGATACACTACAATCCTGAATCCCACGCAGTTTCAAATCGTCTAGCTCTTTTATTTTTTAGAGAATAATTTGTTTAACTTTCTCCTAACCAATACACCTTCTTTACTAATGAGCTCAAAGCCAGCAAAACCAAAATACGCTCATAAGCTGAAACTCGTAATCCTCATAATAAGCTCATAATTTCCACTCAGGGGTGTTTGTTTCCTAAATTCGTAATCCCGAAAATACGCTAAAAACAAACACCATTTCAATCTTAAAGCTAAACTAAATGCAATACTCTTTCACATCTCAAAAACCCTAATTTCCCTAAACTTCAAACCCTAACATAAAAAATCGAAACCCTAATTTAAAAATTCCATTAAATTCACATCTTATCAAATCACGAATCACAAATCTTATCTAATTAATCCAAATAACAAAATTATAATTAAAAAAATTAAAAAAAAAAAAAAAAAGACTAACCGATCACCAGCTTCACCACTAGCACCCATAAGCTTATGAGAATCAAGAACCATTATCTTATCTTCATCAGATTTATGAACCAATATACTATTAACCGCAGATGTATCCGCTACAACAAGAGCAAAATCTTTTCCAACCATTCCAAATACACATTCCATTTTTGATTAATTTGTGTGTGTTTTTCTGTGAATCGAAAATTGAAGAAATTAGGGGTATATTAATGGCGATTTGAAGTGACTTGGAGGAGAAGTGAACAATTTATTCACCCGCTTCGATCCAGCCCACCAACTCTTGTTTGTTCAAGCCTATATCATTTTAGCCCAACCTATAACAATATAGTAAATTTCGAAAATCAATTCATTAATACTTAAAGTGAAAAAGCTTAAGGTGATGTTTGTTTTCTCTTATGTAACGGGTTTATCAGCTTATCAAATGTAGCTTATTACTTTAAATTAGTCATAATTTTTGATAAGCTCGTAAGTCGTACAGATTGGCTCTACGACTGGCCTTAAACACCCTCTAAACTCAAATTTTTAAAAAAAGAAATCTGTAATAGAATAAATAATGTATTTATCAATACTTAAAGGGTTAAAGTCAGTTGAAGATAGTCTTGACGAAAAAATAATACCTGAGGAGGGATGGGGGAGCGACATGTGCCGATGAAAACCTTGGTTTATTTACGCTATAGATATCAAGTGTTCGAAAATTACGATATATATATATTTACCGAATTGACTTTGAAAAGCAACTTCAACGTTGCTATTTTTCAGTATTTTGTTGAACAAGTTTCAAAACAACGATTATTCAAGTGTATGATGTACGAGTCAAGCTTAAACGGTTTTAACTTCAAATTTTCAGACTTGCAACTTCTTCATTAAGCTTTCAACGGGTTTTCAACATCAATTTTTTTTTCCTTTTTTTTTGTAATGACTCTTTCAGCCGATAAATGTCCCCAACATAATTCGAACTTTGTTCATCCCACCTTTTGTGAGAGTTTTATCAATTTTCAAATTGTCACCGGGGAAATTGCATCATGAAAAATGAGTATTTCGGTTATAAAATGGACTTAACAATCGACAAAGATCAAAAGCTAACACTTTATTACCCTAAAGATCAATCTTGGAGAAAATTCTAAGAACTAGAAGAATTGTTTGATGAACTTGATCTATGTTATAGGTTTGATAATCCCGAATTTCTAAAATTTTGTGCAAAAGGTAGGTATTTACCAAAGTTAACAATGAGAAAGAAAATATATTTAATGTGGTGATAACCAATGATCGCTTCGCTATTTCTTGCAATACGAAAAAATGATCATATTGTAAGGTAAGGACCCTCGTATTACACTAGTCAGATGATGATAGTAGGGACAATGAAATTTAGAGAGAGAAGTAGTTTCTAGGGAAAAAAATTGTATAAATAATGAAAGAGCAATTACACAATTTATAGCTACAATATTTTAGGTGTGACATTCCGTCCAATGTCACCTAGTTCTAACACCACATCTTCCTAGTTCAAGTGGAATCATGCATTGGCCGAGATATCATTGTATGACTAGAGCTTGTACAAGAGAATCAACCAACAAAAAACCTCACTCAACCCTGACTCGGGCGGGTCAAGCCTCAAGGAAAAACAGGTACGGGCGGGTTCAAGTCAGGAAACACCACCCACTTTCAAAGTTTGTCAAGTTTCTATTAGGCAATGGAGAGGTGGATTCCCTGCACAGAAATCAAGTGGAAGACCTCATTTTCTGCCCAATACTCATCACAAACACACTCCACACTCATTTTTTTCACTCCTCGATACACTTACACTTCTCTTTCATTTTCTAAAATCACAAACACACACATATATCCATTCTCTCTCAACACTAAATCAAACTCTCTCCCATTTCCAGAAAAACACACCCATTTCCAGTAAGTTTCAAGGCAAAACATCAAGATGATCCATCATCTCCATCTATTTCCAACATCTACATCATCTTCATCTACCGAAATCGTCATGACCTTCTTCATCAAGAGCTCCAAATCCACTTAGCTACCGGTAAGAATCACTCTCTAAAATACAAGTTTTTACACTTGCATGTCGATTCTAACCACTTTTAATCGAGAATCAAAAAGTTTCATCTTCAAAAACGTATCCATTAAGGGACCCGGGAGGGCCCTTTTTCAAAGGACTCGTCATCAAATTGACATTTATTTATTAAACCTTTTACTGGATTGTATGCGCAATCTCGTCATTAAATTGACATCTTTGTTAAAACTTGGTAGTAATATCCACGCATGTGCCTATCTACCAAAACAGTGTCCACTTACTCACACTATTAACTTATGCTTAAGCCGTAAATAATATGAATAATGTTATTTAATAAATGACCGTTCCTCGCCTTTAGTGGCAACCGGGGTGCATATTATTACTTGTTTCTCCTCGTAGATAGTGCGGGGAAAGGGGCCTCATGGTCGTTTAAATCGGTTTAGTTGTGATCGCATGTACTTACACTTTACGAACGTTTTTTATTACGAATCTGATACAATCAATCTCATTTTACGATACATTTTCAACTCAACAATTGTACTTATTTACAATTAGTTAACATTTCTTTGGGAAGAAATGTCGCATTATTGGCATCTTCCTTTGGCTAAAGGAAACTTATGTCTTTTATCATGAACTCTAAAACTGTAACTCACTCTCTATGTTTCGTAGTTGACATTTTTCATGCTTTTCGGGAAATAATATGTAAGAAGTACTATCATGCTCCGCATGCTCGCCGGGTTATCCAAGTCGTATCAAGTGAATCGAGAATCAAATGCTTTTGGACTTTTATTTCATTGTTAAACTTAATAGTTATATTTTGTAAACGATGAATTTCTATTGATATTATAAAAACGTTGTATTTATCTATGTCTTGTGTTATGTTACCAATTACCTATCATTCCTCGTGTTTCCGCTTTACCGAAATGTGACATTAGGTTATTTAAGGGACATGACACTAACGTTTTGTGTAACCCGAAAAGATAACCATAGTACAATAATCTAATTCATTTGAAGGTCACCACTTAAATGAATCTAATTCAATAAGTCCACTTAAATGAATCTAATTCAATAAGTTGAGAGTTGATCTCACTTCAGTATAATCTAGTCTAGTTAGAGTTAGGGGGTGTTTGATATCATCACGGACCAAAGACTTGGACTCAGACCACGGACCGAGTCCGTGGTCTGCGTCTATGATAAAGCATAGTTGTCAGGGACTCGGTCCGTACCACGAACCCATATCAAAGATTCAGTCTTTAATCAAAACCTGCAAACTCATTTTTTCAAAGAAAAAACCCAGCCGCTACCCTTCAATCTGCAATCCTCCACCACCGTTGTCCACCGCCGCCGCCACCGCCGCTCCTCCTCCGCTAGATGACAAGTTCCTAAATTTCAACTTTGTTAATTATAAACTACCAATAGTAATAAGTACTGAGTTATGGTTATGAATGGTATACATACAAGGATATGATTCTAGAATTTTCCATATTACTGTAACTGCAGTTAAGACCAATCCAGACATATGTTTGTGGAACCGATTTAAGCATCTAGCCATTGGAAAAGTGTTTGTAGCCGTTATTTGACCGTTTTTTTTTTTTTTTTTTTTTGCGATTTTTGACAAAATAGAGGAATTGATCTCAGTTTCGCTAACGTAACTATAGTTACGCTAGCATAACTACGGTTACGTTGGCGTAACTACACTTACGCTACGTAACTGAGATCAGGTCCTGAAAACGTAACTGATCGTTTTTTTGCGATTTTTGACAAAATAGAGAAACTGATCTCAATTACGCTACGTAACTGAGATCAGTTACTGAAAACGAAACTGAGATAGTCCAAGCGTAAAACGTAACTGACATAGAATGAGATTCACAAAGCAATCAATACATGTCTACTTTACGTGACCAAATTGCTACTCAATTGTTTTCAAATGCTTCACCTTAATTCTACGCAATCATTGTTAGGTTTTCTTTGAATTTTTTTAGTTTGGATTTGTTTAATTTGGATTTTGTAAGACATTTGGATTTATGTTTAATTTGGATTTATGGTTAATTTGGATTTTGTACGACATTCAATATAAAAATAAACAGAAGGGTAAAATAGTCATTTCTCCCAGTCAGCATAGCCAGTCCGAGGCATAATCAAACACAACAAACTCAGTCTGCACCTAACTCGGTCTGAGCTCCAACTCAGTCTACACTAACTCAGTCTGTAGTATTTAAACAGCCCCTTAGTCTCGTTTCACTTCGTACCTTTATGAATGAATAATACAACACACAAAATGAGTGTTATTAGATATTTTCAATTAACACATAACTTTCTTATTCTTTTACTCACACTTAAATAATAATAAACCAAGTTAATGTTTAAATTGTTTAACAACATATATCACTTTGGATATTAGATTATAAGTATAAAAAATATATTGGTAAAAGGTGAGAAGAATGAACTTGCAATGGTTGCTTAAATATACAAATCAAAAAGCAAGATATCAAAAGTGATTAAAACTCTTAGATGTTGGGTGGAAATTGGTTTGGATAATATGTATTTTATAAAGTAATTCATCATAACTTTTTATTTTTGGGTTATCACTAATTCTCTATATAAGATAATATACTTAACTAACAATCTATATTTAAGACAAAAGAAGTATAGATCAAGAAAATGTGAGATGATTGCTATTTTTGTGATTTTCCAGTCAGAATGAAAATTGAATATAACTACAAGTCAGTTATATTCAGTTAATATGAAAAAACGACCCTAAATTTAGCAATCTCCTACTTTTAATTGAACTCAACTTGTTTTCTTCGATATCAAAGTTAGTCACCATGCATGCCACCAAAATCATCGACACAAAACCACGGACCACGATGACCGCCACCCAACCGTGGTTTAAAAGTGCACCGCCTAACATATTTGTTTATTGTAAAATATAACAATTCTAAGCAACCCTTTTGATACTTTGTGAATCTTTCTACATAAACCGCTAAATTTAAAAAATCGGAAAAGATGCATTTTGCCCATACTCAAAACGTTGAAATTTAACATGATATTGGACGATTCTTCGATCCATAAGAAAAGTATGAAAGATACATACACGAAATAGAAATAACTATTCTTTCACGATTTGGTTTTATGTTCTAGGCATGATCATTGATTTGCAAGGATGTTTGCCCGAATAGGAAGATTCTCGAGTTGTATTTGAAATATCACATTGTGTTACGTTTAATAAAAGATATATATTAGTTTAAATAAAAATTTAATTCAATTAAGTAATCTCGATATCAAACGAAACTCGCTTAACCAAACCTAAAAACGGTAATCTTGAATGTATAAGGTTGTTCGTGCTTTAAATCAACTTGTAAAACATTTTTTTTTTGCCCTTTTAACTGTTATTTTTGTGTTTCTGGCTACCACTCTAATCCCATCTCGTTATAACTCAATTTTTCTCTTCAAAAAGTCTTTTTTTGAATAGTTCGACATGTATAAGCTATATTTATTAGGGACGAAAGTTCCTTACACACATGAATTGACACAAAATTAAAAAGTGTCATGACGAATCTAAATAGGTTGGTGTAGAATTGACCACCAACCCATGTAATACACTAACCTCATTTGGGTGAACCTGCCAACCGTTTCAAACCAACATACCCATTTTGGATTTATAATTTAAAGATTTTAAATATAAAATTAACCAATTGACCGATCCGTTTATAATCTATTTAACACATACACACCAAACCGTTTAGAGTTACACATATCATCTCTGATGCACCGAAACGCCCAGAAGGGTGCCGTGCCCGTTCCGAAACGCCCCCGAAACGGAAACGCCCCCGAAACGCGGGGGAAACGTTTCGGATTTTTTGAAACGTTTCCTTGACCGTTTCGATGCAGTTTCCTTGACCGTTTCGAAGTTTTTTGAAGTTTCCATGCAGTTACTTTAGGGTTTGAATGGGCTTATGTATTGCTAAGGCCTGGAAACCTAACAGACGTAACTATTTATCTATCCCTATAAAATCAAACGCATTAGTTACATTTAGAAGATGTAGTATTTTTGAAGTTGACAATTTACATGAATCTATTTTGGATTTTCTTTAGTATATTTTTATTTTTTTTATAGTTTTTAATTGCCGTTTCTATGCCGTTCCCGTATCGGGATTTTTTGATTTTTCCCGTTTCCCGTTCCCGTATCGTTTCCGTTTCGGGTTCCCGTTTCCGTTTCCGTGCAACATAGCATATCATATCTCGGGTGTGATTAAACTCTCCAACACATACCCGTCATTCATTTAACTAAATGAAACGTTTTCGATTTCGTAATTCCAACACACCAACCCAAACGAAACACAAATTCTCAACTCTTCCTATTAGTTTGACTAAACCCATTTTATCTTGTTTGATCAACTTTACCTATTCGCATCCCCATAATTACCGTTAATATCTAAAATTACTCTAGATTTAAACCATTTTGATTGGGTTTCCATTTTAGCTACTTTTATTTGTAACCAATGAGTTTATTATGGCTCATCGATTGTTTGTTTCGGGTTTAAAAAGACTAGGGTTAATATTCTCTCAAGTTAGTATAGACATGACTAGTCATGTTGGATTAATGTGGGCCATTAAATTAAATAAAAGGTTACGATTAAAAATTAATAACACAATTTATGTTATTAATAAAACCAATTTTTCTTATTGTTTATGACTCTATGTATTCAAATTTTCAAAAATATATATATATATATATATATATATATATATATATATATATATATATATATAGAGTTGGTTTCATTTAAGAACCATGTAAATATTTAGGAACCATTAGGAACCAATATTCACCAGTGTATATATATATGATATTCACCAGTGTATATTTAATATGATATTCACCAGTGTATATACATATAATATTCACCAGTGTATATACATATAATATTCACCAGTGTATATATATATATATATACATATGCTTTATATACACTGGTGAATATCATATATATACACTGGTGAATATTGGTTCCTAATGGTGCCTAAATATTTAGTGGTTCCTAAATGAACCCACCTCTATATATATATATATATATATATATATATATATATATATATATATATATATATATATATATATATATAGAGTTGGTTTCATTTAAGAACCATGTAATTATTTAGGAACCATTAGGAACCAAGGTGGCAATTTTGTAATTAAACTCAAGGTGGCAATTTTGTAATTAAGTCAAAATTAAGAGCCAAATTGGAAATTAATTAAAACCACTTTAAAATCATAATTAACTTTAAATTAACATATCTAGAGTATAACTAGATTTTAGGAAAAACTAAATACACCATTAGAACAAGCATTTAATTATCTTTCCAACGAGCACCCACTTGATATACTTTTGACGACTTTTTTTTTTTTTTTTTTTTTTAGAGTGAGTTTCGGTATATACACTAGTGTATATACTAAATATTCACCAGTGTATATACTAATTCACAAAAAACACATCTGAACCATATATACTATACACTAGTGTATACACTATATTCACTAATGTATAGTTATACACTAGTGTATTTATACACTACAGTAGTGTATTTATACACTAGTGTATACACTATATTCACTAATGTATAGTTATACACTAGTGTATTTATACAATATACACTAGTGTATACACTATATTCACTAATGTATAAGATGTATTCTCTATTGAATACATGGTATTCACTGGTGTATATTGTATATTCACTTGTGTATATTGCGTATTCACTTGTGTATATTGCGTATTCACTGGTGTATATTGTATATTCACTTGTGTATATATATATTGTATATTCACTTTTGTATATTGCGTATTCACAATTAAAAGGAAATTAATATAAAGATTCGTATACATTAGTGAATATAGTGTATACACTAGTGTATAGTGTATATGGTTTAGATGTGTTTTTGGTGAATTAGTATATACACTGGTGAATTAGTATATACACTAGTGTATATACCGAAACTCACTAAAAAAAAAAAAAAAAAAAAGTCGTCAAAAGTATATCAAGTGGGTGCTCGTTGGAAAGATAATTAAATGCTTGTTTTAACGGTGTATTTAGTTTTTCCTAAAACCTAGTTATACTCAAGATATGTTAATTTAAAGTTAATTAGTATTTTAAAGTGGGTTTTAATTGATTTCCAATTTGGGGATTTGACTTAATTACAAAATTGCCACCTTGCCTAAAAATGGTTCCTAATGGTTCCTAAATAATTGATGGTTCCTAAATGAACCCACCTCTATATATATATATATATATATATATATATATATATATATATATATATATATATATATATATATATATATATATATATATATATATATATATATATATATATATATATATATATATATACTAATTGGATCGGGTAAAAACGGCCCAAAGTATAGGAACGCTAAGAACCAATGTTGGCCGTCCATTTAAGGTGATGATCAGTAGTAACCACTTACTACTGATCAGTAGTAACCACTACTACTGATCAGCACTGCGAGTTTTGATATAAAATTCTTAATCGGATAGCCAGAATTTGTTATCTCCCTCGTGCTAGTGGTCGTGGTCGGTGTCCACCACAACGAGGGTAACTCCTCGTTCTCTACTCCTCCAACCTTCGTTCTCGATATCGTGATCAGGCTCGTCATCTGGCTAATAGTTATAAGGTGTTTTTGCCAACAAGACAGTAACATCACATAACTAGATTATCACTCCACGTACTCTAAACTATCGTACAAATAAGCTTATAAAGTATAAATCAAAGCGGAATTACCAAAGATAAATAAAAGCAAACACTTCCTCGTAACGAGCAATCCAACCGTTACAAAATAAAGTCAATAACCTTTGTATGTTAGTCTGTGTAGTTACATCAATGGGTCCTCTTATCCCTTTTTTGTACAATTCATAATTACAAATTTAGCCTCTCATATACCAGACAACACAACATATGTACTCTCTACTCTTTTCTGCTAACAATAATTCACTGATTATTAACCTGCAAATGAGCATTGATTACACTAACCATTAATGAAGCAAAATACATATGGATTACAAAAAAATAAACAAAAACAAAAACCCACCTCAGGTTTGTCTTTTTATACTCTTTTTTATCAATTTAAATAAAACCCACTTCAGATCTGTTACATTATCAGATTATTGTAAGTTTTAGTTTGATTATTGGGTTTTGTTTATTTTTAAGTTTTATGAATCTTGGTAGTAGGGAATTGTGTTAAAGTTGTGATTTTGATTTAGGGTTTTGTTTATTTTTTATTTTTATTTGATAAATTATGAATCTTGGTAACATGGCATTGTGTTAAATTTATGATTTTTTATTTTGGGTAATTTTTGGTTTTTAAATTTTATTTGATAAATTAATGTATGCATTGTGTTAAAGTTGTGATTTTGATTTAGGGTTTTGTTTATTTTTAAATTTTGTTTGATAAAGTTTGAATCTTGATGGCAGGGAAGTGTGGGAGGAGGATTATCTCCGGCGAAATTGAGAAATATGTTGAAGAAAAAAAAGAAGCAAGAAGATGATGAATTTGAGTCTACTAATTTCTCTTTGGGATCTCAAGTTTCCGAGATTGATGATTCGGGTATTTGTTTTTAATGAATTTTAGTTCTTATTACTGGCATTGTACTATTGATCTTGATGTTTAGGTAGGTATCGGCTTCATAAAAAACTTGTTTGATCATGATTTAGGTGAATGTGTAGAGAATTACAAAGATGTTGATGTTGTAAGTGTACTTCCCGAACGTTTGACATTAGCAACGGCTGATCAGTTAAATTCAAGAATTGGGACTCAAGAAGACGGATATTTGGACTACGAAAGTGGGATTGATAAAATCACTACATTGCCCTTTGAGTTTCAGAAGACTGAACGAGCCGCCGCACATAGAAAACCTATGGCTCCGTTTTCTAAACAAGCACCATCGAAATGGGATGATGCCCAGAAATGGATAGCTAGCCCGACATCTAGCCGAGTGAAAACCGAGCCATCTATGAAGAAAAATAGTCATGGAAATCGACAACCGGTCACTAAAGTGGTGATGGAAGTTGCGGATTTACGATTAGTTCCTTATGAAGAGCCTGATACCAAACAGATCGATGATGGTGATTATGGCTCCTCCACAATGGTTGATTCATATAGCAAATCGGTATTGATGATTGGAGACTCTGTTGGCGATTCTGCAAGTAAGACCTTTTTCCTTTTGTTACTTGTAAACAAAAATTCCCAAAAGCTGGGAATTTTGTTTTTAAAACCCGTTTCACCAAAAGCTATTAGATAGACAGGTCAGTTCGGTTAGAATTCATTTGAAAACGGGTCAAATTTGGAAGACATAAGAAATTTGCAAATGCTTACAACGCACTGAATCCTCTTTGTTCTTAAATAACATAGTGTTTTAATAAATGTTAAACAAGAATATCTATTTAGACTCTCGAGTTCTTGCTCCACTGCAGTTAATTTAAGCCGCCACGATTCGTCTCAGTCCATTCAAAACACCACATTTGTCCCACAACCTTCCGAAGCAAGATCAGTATCAATGAGAGACATGGGAACCGAAATGACTCCGATTGCAAGCCAAGAACCTTCTAGAACCGGAACACCCATACGTGCCACAACTCCTAGTCGGAGCCCAAGTTCTTCTAGGCCCACAACTCCTGAAAGAATACGGTTGGAATCTTCCGGAAACAGAGAGTTGTCTGAAAAGGAGTTACAGTTAAAAACTAGAAGAGAGATTAAGGCTCTTGGCACTCAATTAGGTAAGACGAATATAGCGAAATGGGCTAGCAAGGAAGAAGAAGATAAAGATGCATCTCCGTCTTCGGTGAATAATTTAGGAACAGAAAAAACGGGTAAAAGTGGTATTGAGTTGCGTGCTGCTGCTTGGGAAGATGCCGAGAAAGCCAAGTATATGGCTAGGTATTTCTGCTTTTTATTTTATTTATTATTTATTTATAAATGGTTCGTTTCGGGTTACATTTTTTCTCTAACGAGTCAATTTCATAAAATGAAAAAGTTAGCTAGAAAGGAAACGGGTCGAGTATATTTATGTATACAACCTCCTAGGTCATTTTTCTGTTATTGAAATCATATAGTTTGGAAAAGTGTTTCGGGTTGGTCCAACCTGCCCCATGCTATTAGTTTCCTGTTTTGACCCGTTACACAACCCGCCCGACCTGTCATAAGGGTTTTTCTTTCTGCAATCTTTTCGTTGTATTTTTTTCTAAAATACTTCAATATGTGTGCCTATTATGTTCATTTTTTCTTAATGTTTACTTAGATTGTTATACCGAACTTGTCCGAGTCAAGTCAGTTTATACCTTAAACGAGGTGACTCCGTAGTGATACTCCTGACTCGTAAACTCACTCGTGATTCGAAAATAAGGATTTCAAGTACCGAGTCAACAACTATGTTTTCAATAACATAGTACACATCAATAATGAATATCGTGTATGCTGTGAAATAGATTGGAATGTGTCCTAGGTCATAACTTATTTATTAGTGTAGACAAAAACATATAACAACTTTTTTCAAATTGTAGTTGCGTCTTTATTAACTGATTTGTTGGATCAGGTTCAAACGTGAAGAGATAAAGATAGAAGCATGGGAAAACCATCAAAAAGCAAAAACCGAAGCTGAAATGAGGAGAATTGAGGTATGTGAATGTTTATCAAACTAATCATTGTGATTTGAAAATTTAGTATAATAAGTTAAATTCTCGATAAATGATTTTTATACCGTGACTTCTTTCCTGACTCTCAAAATCTGATTTTGTATAATCACTCTTCTCCGAACGATTAAAATAGACCATTGCAACCTGATTTCAAAATAATCTCTATAAATGCACCTACACATAATCAATACCGACAAAAAACTCAGGTTTAACTCAAAGTTAAGTACAAGGGAATGAGCTGTGATAGTAATCGAAACTTTAAGTCATTTAAAAAATACTATTGGTAAGGACCACATCCACCCAAAACTAACCGCTCAAAGTTTTTTTAAGCTAGAAGGGGGACGGGTACAACTCGTAATCTATTTTTTTTAAATAATAACTAACACATTAATTGCTTATAAAAAGTTGGTCAAAGAAGTGTTCGACTGTTTTGACCCAACCTGTTTTGACCCGTTACCCAACTCGCCCGGATACCTTGCGCTATCTAGTAACTAAGATTTTAAACCAAAATAATTTTTTTTCATCATAATATCATCATGACTTGCAGGTCGAAGTAGAACGAATGAGAGGTGGAGCACATGATCGATTGATGAGCAAACTATCAGCTGCAAGACATAAAGCAGAAGAGAAACGGGCTGCAGCAGAGGCAAAGAGAAACCGAGAAGCTGCAAGAGCCGAAGAACAAGCGGAATATATTCGTAAGACCGGACGAATACCGTCTTCGTTTTCATGTTATTGCTGGTGCTTTTGAAATCTAAGTCTATTAATTCTTTTGTTAGGATACTTGGTAATTGATGGCTTGTTGTATTAAAAAAACAAATATTTTTAGATATAATCTTATATAATAGCTTTTCATATGTACTGAAACTTGTTAAATATCAAATCGCTACTCATACCCGCTAGGCTTAAACCGATCCATTCTAAAGTTAAATTTCACGTTTAATTCACAAGTCTCTAAAATCCACCAATTGTTCATCACGTCTCCAAGGTGCGAGCTTTACATGATGATGAATCAAGAAGAAAGGGAAGAAATTACAAGTCAATGTCAAGTGGACAAAATTGTTACACAGTTTGACTTATACAAGTCAAAGATGACTAGTAACGTGAATTTCTTGCAAATGAAAGTGAAGAAAGCACAAAGTAAAGTACGTTTCTATAAGAAACTTGCTTTAGGTATTTTGATCTTAGTAACAATATTTTTTATGTTTGTGTTAAGGTTATGTGATGTAGTATTTCAATTTCGGTATCAATGGAAATTACTTTTAGTAAACTGCGGTTTTTGTGTGTTGTTGTATGTATTGCACCGTTTTCATACTAGAAAGCCACTTTATTTATGCGTGTATTATCTTGAAGAGAAACATGACAACATGATACAAACACAAACATCATACAAACTGGACAACAAGACACAAACGGAAACATCAAACAAACAGTACAAGGTTGAAACATCTACCAATTTGCCTACATCAACCGCATAATGTGCTGCTATCCACCTATATGTCGCTAAAGAACCAAATTTGTAATTCCTACCACATTTATGACAGTGGACATTTTCTTCAGCTTCTTCGATAATTCTCTTGCTGTCCAAACCAAACCAAACCAAAGTACCAAAGCGAGAATGGAGAACAAAAAACAATTTGTTTCAAAATCAAATCCTAAAAAGAGAAAATCCAACCAACAAGAACCTAGTCCCGACAAGAATCAAAACAAAAAAACAAAAACAGACACAAATTCTACTTCAACAAAAAATGTCAAAAATATTCAATATCATAAGAAGAAATCCAAACAAAAAAGATTGGATGGAAATGAAGTTGATGAGCCAAAATCATGTCACCAATGTCATACTCGAAGTGATTACGAAGACGAAAATGTTGGAATCAATCTCTCATCTTGGATCGAATTTGAATAAGTGCTTGAAACAAAATATACCAAAATAATAAATTTTTATACAATCTTGCTATAACATCAAATCTGTCATTCATATGTTTTACAAATCGTCCTATCTATTTATAGAAAATGAAAAGGTACATCTAAAAGTTGTGCCGGTTCAAGGAAAGGTTGTGTCTTTTCAAGGAACCATTGTGTCTTTTGGTTAAATAACTGATTCGCCATTTTGTAATTTATGTCTTTTGTCAGCGGGTGTGATTACCCATTTATGTGGGTTTGACCCGGTTTGACCCAATAGAAAACGAAGACGAAGATGATGATGATGTAGCAATAACACACAAGGCTCGTGTGTATGTATGTGTTGGTCCGAGTGTGTTACGAGTGGTCGAAAGTTGAAAGATGGTTAAATATTTAGGTATATGTGAAGTATGTACATGTTTAGAGTTTTATTTTCTTTCGTGATCCTTCATTCTATATTTTGTAGACAAGTGGATTTACTCTTGTAATTTTGTTTCTAATTTAAATAATCGTCTGCCTTTTGAAAAAATAAACAAATATATATTTCAAGGATCAATATATCATGTTGGATATCCGTCTCGAATGGGTGCAACCCAATGAAAACATTATGGTTAAACCATCACCTACGAAGAAACGAAAAATGTTTTCATCAAATAACAAAGATCTTATACCGACATTTGGTGAGGCATACTACGAATAATGTGTGATAGCCGATAGGTTATTCAGAAAGATGACCGATACTCCTCAAGATTGGCCAACTTCACTGCGCGAAATTACTATAACAAATGTACTATATCATTATCTCTAAATATAGAGAAAATAGAGAAAAACTATTTTTCTCTAAAAAAAAAACATTTCGCTTCAATTATGTAGTCTAAAAACGTTGCTCCGTGTCCACAAAGATATGAATTTGGTTCAAATATATAATTACTAAACTTTTATATATTTTACTAAACTTTTTATATTAAATTAGAAATTATAGCAAAACAAATATAAAAATAAAAAAATATTTTATTTTTATTATATTTTTAAATTAATTATTTAATAAAATGGTATGAAATACTTAAAATGTAAAAAGATATGAAACACAAATAGAATAAATTTGTGAGTGTAAACGACAAATTAAGTTTTGAAAGATATTGTTATATTTAAAGATAAAAGAATATAAGTCGTTGCAAATGTTCTAAATCATACGAAGTTTAAACAAACATCTCAACATCATAACCAAACATAAATTACTCGCTTAATTTGCGTGATATGTAATGCATTCGAGAGGGCTGATAAATAAATTTTGATGGTTACGATAACCATAATAACGGCCATTTCTATCTTTGAAAAGTAATTACTATAAACATCTTGGTATAACACATACATTTTCACTATTCAATTTCACACAAATGAAAATTTTAAAAGTAAGTATTTACAATGAGATGTTGGACCCATATTATTTGTAACCCTCATTGATCATTTATCCTTACTGATATGATGACTGACACTAACTGAAATCTGTGTCCAGTAAATATTCGATGGACGTATTTACCTTACCGACACTATAGATTTCCCATTAGGTGATCGGAACTATGAGAGCTTAAATATAAACACTTGTTAAACACCAGGGACTAAATAATAAATACTCCTAACTTGAGTATCTATATAAGGACTAACATAAACCCAAATAAGGGTTGGTCAATTCCATTATCACCATAGTGTTTTCTCTCTAATTCTCCATCCTAACACGATCATCTCAATTTGGGAATCATCGATGGCTAATCTATTCAACAACATCTCCGGATCATCTGCAGGAGGTATGTTAAATTTACATGAACCAATCTAATTTAATCCAACATGTGGTATCAGAGCCAATGGCTCGTGATTATCCATTGGTTCATGTTTATTTATCGCTTGGCTATTGCTATTATTGATTCTGCAACTTATTTGGCCGGCGGATTTTGATTTTTGGGCGAAAAATGGGGTTTTTTGAGACTGTGGCGGCTGGACTGCAACCCTAATTTCGACGAACTTCGTTCGTGCGAATGAAGGCTCATTCGTACGAACCTGATTTGCTCGTTCGTACGGATGAAGTCCTATACGTACGAACCTGACTTGTTCATTAGTACGAATCTGATTGGTTCATCCGTACGAACCTGATTTGTTCGTACGTACGGATGAAGCCCTATTCGTACGAACCTGACTTGTTCATTAGTACGAATCTGATTTGTTCATACGCACGAACGTAACTGTTGATCCGTACGAATCTGGGCTAAATACGTGCGAACCTAGGCTTACATCCGTACGAACTTAAACCTTACATCCGTACGAACCTAGGCTTACATCCGCACGAACCTGGACTTACATCCGTACGAATCAATACTCATCCGTACGAATATAATCTCATCCGTACGGATGACTACAGACCCTAATTTGGTCGTTTTTAAAGTCTTACTGGTTGCCTTATTTGTAAAAATCGTTTAGCGCTCAGCCCCTTGACCCCGCAAAGGGCGCTGCCCCTTGACCCCGCAAGGGGGCGCAGCCCCCTTGACCCCTGCCTTATTTGTCGTGGTCACCTTATTTAGTCACCTTATTTATATGTGACCTTATTATACTTATGCACTAATATTCATGTTTTCATCTTTTGTTGCCCAAAGGTCAAAGGTGATTCCTATGATTGCATTTTTTCCTTTAGCATAATAAACACGTAGGATATTAATTCTGCCCAAAGGTGATTTAATATACTTGTGTGCTTAAAAGGAATCTTATTATGCCTTAAAACACGACGTTCTATTTGTTGCCCAAAGGTCAAAAGACAAACGTTGTGTTGCATAAACCTTATGCTCATAATTTTACTTAGATATTAGTTATTTCTGCCCAAAGGTGATGTAACATCTAAGTAGAGCCTTACTTTAGCTTATTATTTTGGTGTTTTTTAATAGGCTTACCTATCACTAGCTTCATTACTTATATGGTCTTAGTCTCAGGAACATTACTATTAGGTCTACTTATTTTAGACATTACTCTAGTTCTATTATCTTAAGGGACATTACTTAGTCTGCCTTATATAGCTAACTCTGTCACTATAAAATCTTCTATAACTCGTATCATAAATCTAAATCCTCCTTATTCTCCACTACAGTACCAAACTTCGGCATTGAGGCACTTACTGGTGCTAATTTCACTTCATGGAAGGATCAACTTTACCTAACTCTGGGAATGCTCGACATGGACTATGCTATTCGCCATGATGAACCAGATGCTATTATTGCTGAGTCTACTGCTACTCAGAAAGCGGACTTTGATAAGTGGGAAAGGGCGAATCGGCTGTCCCTAATGATGGTCAAGAACTCAATTCATCCCAGCATCCGAGGAGCTATCCCTGATAATGACAAAGTGAAAACTTACCTCACATCTGTTGAGGATCACTTTAAGGGATCGTCTAAGGCAACTGCGAGTAGTTTAATGCTACAGATGCTGACTCTTAAATATGAGGGTTCTAACGGTGTCCGTGAATACATAATGAAGATGGTTGACATGTCTCACAAGCTTAAGAATTTGCAAATGGAAGTCTCAGATGGCTTTCTTGTGCATTTCATAATGACTTCCTTGCCTGCTCGGTTCGACACTTTCAAAGTGAATTATAACGCAATGAAAGATAAATGGTCGATAAGTGAACTGATTGCTATGTGCGTTCAAGAGGAAGATCGTCTTAAGCACATTCAACCTGAAGCTGTTGTTCACCTTACTACCACTTCAAACCCCAAGAAGAGGAAAGGTAACTACAGTAACAAGACTGAAAATAAAGTCCAAAATCATGGTGTTTCTACCTCTGGCCCTAAATCCTCGACAAGCAATACTAACTGCCCATTCTGTCGCTCCAAAGGGCACAGACAGAAAGATTGCTCTAAATTCAAGGAATGGCTAGCTAAGAAAGGTAACATTCTTTACCTAATATTTGATTCCTTTACTACTGATGTTCCATTTAATACATGGTGGGGTGACTCTGGTTCTATGGTCCATGTGACCAATTCCTTACAGGGATTCCTTACAATCCAGAAGCTACAAAAGGACCAAAGAAAGCTTAGAGTTGGAAATGGTGATCTCTTAGATGTGGGGACTTTAAATTTACATATGAATACCGGAAAGTGCATTAGATTAATAGATACCTTATATGTACCGAGAATTACTCGGAACCTTGTATCTATATCTAGACTTGATCTTGAAGGTTATGTAATTACTCATGGTTGTGGCAGGATCACTTTTACTCTTAATAATGAATTATTTGGTTGTGGTTTTTTGGATGGATTACTGTATAAACTAGAACTAGATCATAATTTCTCACAGTCTTTGTTGTCTCTTAATATTGATGACATAACTAAACAAAGACAAAATCACCTAAACAAGCAGAGAATTCCTCCACATTGTGGCATAAACGTCTCGGCCACATCTCACGAGATCGCATGACACGACTCGTAAAAGAAGGAATATTACCATCTCTTGATTTTAGTGATTTTGAAACATGTATTCAATGCCTTAAAGGCAAAATGGCTAAAGGGAATAAGAAAGGAGCCACCAGATGTTCCAACTTGTTGGAAATAATTCATACTGATATGTGGCCCCTATCCCGCATCAATAACAGGACATACATCATTTATTACATTCATTGACGATTATTCACGTTATATGCACCTTTATCTGATTAAAGAAAAATCTGAATCCTTACAAACTTTTGTCGATTATAAAACTTTGGTTGAAAACCAACTTGATCATAAGATAAAATTGTCCGATCAGATAGGGGAGGTGAGTATTACGGTAAACATACTGATATTGGTCAAGCTCCTGGTCCTTTCTATAATTTTTGCAAGGAACATGGCATAATTAACCAATACACCATGCCAGGTTCTCCTCAACAGAATGGTGTTGCTGAAAGGAGAAACCGAACTTTAATGGACATGGTGAGAAGTATGCTCGCCAACACATAACCTACCCAAATTTCTTTGGACTGAGGCCTTAAAAACAGCTGTTCATATACTCAATAGGGTTCCATCAAAATCTGTCCCTAAAACTCCTTATGAGATCTGGACAGTAGGAACCGAGTCTAAAATATATGAAGGCTGTCCTGCCCGAAGCAAAAGTCTATAACCCATCACTTAAAGAAACTGGATTCTAAAACCCTTACATGTTTTCTTTATTGGATTATCCCTGAGAACTCAAAAGGTTATCGGTTTTACTGTCCTTCTCACTCTACCCCATCATAGATACGCAACATGCCACCTTCCTCGAAAATTCAGAGATCAGTGGGAGCACGACAAATCCTGATTTAGATTTGCAAGAAGTACAAGAAGCGGGGGGAAACCACTCGCGGTTATATGATTCCTCCGTATAACCCCTCTTGTACCCATCGCTGCTCCGATATACCTGGATCTCTTATGAACCGGTTGAACCTCCTATGCCTCCTAATCTTAACGCCGAAGAACCGCTTGTTTTCTTGAAGAACCCGTAATTCAGCTCAGGATATCATCAGGGCTCGCAGAAAAACTAATTTTGATGATTTCGAAACTTATCTGGCTGAAGTCGAAAACATTGGGAAACTTACTGATCCAACCTCTAACTGATCAGGCCGCTAAATGGATTGAAGCCATGATTGAAGAGCTCAATTCCATGGAGCGTAATGGCGTTTGGGTATTGGTTCCACTCACTAAAGGATCCAAAGTAATTGGATGTAAATGGGTGTTCAAAACCAAATTAGACCCGAATGGAAACGTCGAACGCTATAAGGCCAGACTGGTTGCAAAAGGCTTTACTCAAAAGGAAGGAATTGATTATCAAGAGACCTTTTCCCCTGTCTCTCGTAAAGATTCCCTAAGGATCGTCATGGCACTCGTAGCTCATTATGATTTAGAGTTACATCAGATGGATGTCAAGACCGCTTTCCTAAATGGTGACTTGCAAGAAGACGTATACATGCAGCAACCTGAAGGATTTATTCCAGAAGGTAAAGAGCACATGGTCTGCAAGTTGAATAAATCGATATATGGTTGAAACAAGCATCACGACAATGGTACCTTATAATTTGATGAAGTCGTAAAATCTGATGGCTTCCTAAAGAATCAAGTGGATCAATGCACCTATCTCAAGATCAGTGGGAGTAACTTTATTATCCTTGTTTTGTATGTGGATGATATCCTACTTGCAAGTAACAACTTGGATTTGCTACATGAGTCGAAGCGGATGCTTTCGCATAATTTCGACATGAAAGATCTCGGTGATGCCTATTATGTTTTGGGTATCGAAATAAATCGAGACAGACGTAATGGTGTTCTAGGTCTTTCCCAAAGGGCTTATATTGACCGTATTCTAGAACGCTATAACATGCAGCACTGCACACCCACTGTGGCTCCGGTAGTTAAAGGGGACGTATTTGGACCTCATCAAACTCCGAGCACTGAAACTGAGAAGGCTGAAATGAGGATGATACCTTACTCATCTGTAGTTGGGAGCATTATGTACGCTCAGGTCTGTACTCGACCGGATATCGCTTACATCGCTGGTATGCTGGGGCGTTACTTATCTAACCCCGGATTAGCACACTGGAAAGCGGCTAAAAAGGTTGAAAGGGACCAAAGACTACAAATTAACTTATAGAAGAAGTGACAACTTGGAAGTAGTAGGTTATTCTGATTCTGACTTTGCTAAATGCAAAGAAGACCATAAATCTACTTCTGGGTATATTTTCATGTTAGCTGGCGGACCAATCTCTTGGCGGAGTCATAAACAGAAACTGACCACAACGTCTACTATGATGGCTGAATATGTTGCCGTTTATAATGCAACCTGTCATGGGATGTTGTTAAGGAACCTGATCAGTTGGCTCAAACTCGTCAACTCAATTTCTAGACCATTAGCTGCTGTAACTTTCTCGAACAGTAACAGTTCGACTGGCGCTGGGCTGTATCTCGACACAAAGTATCTGTTTGTACGCGAACGGGTTGAGGAAAATGTTCTTTGTGTTGAGTACATAAGTACACATGACATGCTAGCGGATCCGATGACCAAAGGTCTTCCTCCTAATATATTCGTAGGACACGTGTCGAATATGGGGCTTACAAAAGAATTTAATAGCATTGTTGTACTTATTGGTCATTATTATTTATTAATGAAAATTTTCCTCCTTATTCAGATTTTGTTTGTCTATTATTTACACCTTATGCGCATAACTGTGTTGGACATTATTATAACAAAATTTGTCTTAGTTGGTCTATCATTGCTTATTCAGTTTTGAATTTGAGTCATAGTTTGACTAGTGGGGGTCCTGAGTAGATGTTCTTCTCTACGACTGTACTTATCAACTATGATTTCGGTTTTAAACAAAATGAGTATTATCTCGTACGGACTTATCAATACTCATAGATAAATGATCTACTCGGTCAAGTGGGAGAATGTTGGACCCATATTATTTGTGACCCTCATTGATCATTTATCCTTACTGATATGATGACTGACACTAACTGAAATCTGTGTCTAGTAAATATTCGATGGACGTATTTACCTTACCGACACTATAGATTTCCCATTAGGTGATCGGAACTATGAGAGCTTAAATATAAACACTTGTTAAACACCAGGGACTAAATAATAAATACTCCTAACTTGAGTATCTATATAAGGACTAACATAAACCCAAATAAGGGTTGGTCAATTCCATTATCACCATAGTGTTTTCTCTCTGATTCTCCATCCTAACACGATCATCTCAATTTGGGAATCATCGATGGCTAATCTATTCAACAACATCTCCGGATCATCTGCAGGAGGTATGTTAAATTTACATGAACCAATCTAATTTAATCCAACATGAGAACGATACTTGTTTTAACTAAATAGGAGGTGAGTTTCTTTTTATTCTCCAAGTATTTACAATGACAAAACTTGAACTAACTATATGTCACACCCCGCTAAAGCGGAAACACGGAAGTGTGAAGAGCTGGAAAATCATGTCACAGGTCATACAAACATACGGTAAAAGAGTCATTCATTCATAATCAAAAAGTAAATGTTTAAAACAATTCGAACAACCGAAAGATAAATTGTTTAACACATCGACACAAAATTAAAATGTTTCGTTGATTAATTCCCAAAAACAACTGGCCAAGGTCTTTTCCCCAACAACATCCTCACACGACCGCTTTGACCCATCCACGCCATGCATCATGAGCTTACACTAAATTTCCTGAAACATAAGATAAAGTGTCAACTACGAAAACGCAGTGAGTGAGTTACAGTTTAAATAGTTGGCATAAAAAGTATGAGTAAAGTATATAAAGTAAGAGTTCCCATAAGGAAGGTTAGCGGAGAAAGTCGCTTAAAAAGTTTATATACTTGTAAAGTTTAAGTGTCGGCGAATTGCGACTGTAAGTTAAGTACGGCGAAATGCCTTAACTTGTAAAGTTTAAGTATCGGGCGAAATGTGCCTTAACTTGTAAAGACTAAATAGATTCACATTTAGTCAAATAGTAAAAGCGGATAACCGTCGCTAAAAGTTTATAAGTTTATGCGTAAATAACTAAATAGATTTCTTGTATCAACCACTTGGCATCTATAACTAAGTGTTCACACTAATCCGATTATCAACCGAGCGGCCCCAACTTCCCGCCTCTCAAACGGAAAGTTAAAAGAGAGAAATTCAGTAATATGTACTTAGACTGCCATCTAAGCAAGGAACGGTTATTTCCTAAGTATCGATACCCATAATTACTATACGGCTTAAGTAGTTAATAGTGTGTAAGAGAGAAACTAAAACATGGGTGGGCACTATGAAAGCTTATCAATTTAAAAAGAGAGAGATTCACATCACTTAGAAACGTGTTATAGTTCCATCAAGGGTCGGTTACGCATACAAGTATCAATAAATAGTTGAGATAAAGAGATAAATAATCATTATAAGTATAGAAAGAGATGTTTTACGCATATGAGATTAAGTAGACGTTCAGTGTCAAAATTTGATAAATCAAAGTTTAAGTTTAATAAGTCAAAGTTTGATAAATCAACGTTTCAGTATTGCAAGTTGTTTTATAAAGTATAACATGCAAATAATCTTATGTTTCCCCCAAAATGTAAAACATATAAATAAGGGGTTGTAACTCACGGATTGCGAAGAGATCGGAAACTTGGAATGCGGTCGAAAGTATAAGCCGGGAATCACGGATTGCCTATTAATACCAAGGTAATTTAATGAGTTGTTATATTATTAGGTTCTTGTATAATAATATAGGTAAAATGTCATTAAAGTGTAAGTGTCAAATTTGAATATCGTCAAAATGGTCCAAAAAGGTAATTGTCACGATTATGTCCGAAAGTTTGATTTAACGTTTTTGATTATCATATCTTAAGTGCTTTTGCTCGCTGAAGTGAATTACAATTTCTGAGGAAATTTGGGCAGCGCTTCCGCGCCCAAATTTCACATCCAAAAATTATATTTCAATTCGCTCACAAATCACCTAAAATACAACAATACATACATTATAGCTTATTAATAGTCCAAATAGTCCACACAAGTCACTTTTATAATAGATCTTGTTTATCTCAGTCCCTTTATGATTTTGGTAAAAGTCCAGAACGTATACACAACTTTTAAACGAGTAAAACGACGATTTTCGGGAGGACAGCAGCCCGGTGCTGCGCACCTGGGCACAGGTGCGGCGCACCTGGCTGCTGTCACAATCCCGTTTTGTGTTTTTCTTGCTAAAAACGTTTTGTGACTTATAGATTTCAACATGCAACCAGTATATATCCTATAAAATAAAGTTTTATCAGTTTCTAAACAACTTTAAACCACAAAAGTGTAGATCCAATTACTTTTTAGTTAAAAATCGTTTTCGTAAGAAAAGTGACATGAAACTTCATAAAACCTTTCCTTGTTGTTTAGATTGAACATGCAATCAGTAAATATGATTTTAAACAACATTTTAACAGTTCCAAAATCGTTTTTATCCACAGATTCGTGGATCTAAAGAGTATTTCGGTTAAAAACGTTTTTGACCGTAAAAAGTCATAGATTTATGAAAAATCGGATTTTTAACCGTTAGATCTTACATGCAATTGATTATTAGTGAAAGAATAGTAAAAGTATAGAGATCTACCGAAGGAAAAGTTTGGATGAAGAGTTTTGGCCGGATTCTTGCTCCAAAAACGTTTACAACCGTGGTCCTTTTGATAAAAACTATACCCACTTGCTTTCCTTGATGATCCAAACGATTTGTATGGATGGAAAATGTGTTTTAATGGGGAAATATCACTGGTGTTCTTGAGTTTCTAGAGAGAAAATAGAGAGAAAGTTGTATGTGTGTGTGTTTTTGTTTTGTGAAATGAATTTAGAAAAATGAAAATGAAATGATAATAGGCATGGGGACTGATGTCTCTGGCCTTGGGGAGGTAAATGACCAGTAATTAAAACGTTTTTGATTGGGCAAAGTGGGTGGTGGTTGTGTAAAACGAGTAAGGGACCAAATTTGTAACATTTTTGAAATCCAGGCGCCAGGTGCTGCGCACCACAGCACTAGGTGCTGCGCACCGGGGCATTTTGCCTTTTCCAAAATTTTCGTTTTTGCGTTTTTGCATCGTTGGACCTTTTTGTTAAATATAAGTTCTTAAGTATGATAAGTTATGAACTTAGGAAAGTTCAATTGGTATTTTCTTGGTATTAGGACTTACAATTTTGATTCCGGAAGTTATTTCGACACTAGTTCCGATAAAGTATAGATTCAAAAGTTACGAACCAAAATAGAGCGAACGAGACAAAGAAGTAATTAACGTTCCGAATTGATATAACAATAGAATAAGTACCTGGATTTTGACGGTTGTCACATTCTCCCCGGGTTGAAAGAAATTTCGTCCCGAAATTTAGTGCGTCAAATCAGGTGGAAGAGTTCTCGAATAGATGAGGATATTTCTGACGGAATTGGTCTTCACGTTCCCACGTGAATTCGTGACCACGTCGAGAGTTCCATCGAACCTTGATTATCGGGATACGGCTTTGCCGGAGTTGTTTGACCTCGCGGTCAACAACTTCGAGGGGTTCCTCGATGAAGTTTAATTTGCTGTCGATTTTGACTTCGTCAAGAGGGATGACGATGGTCTCGTCAGACAGACACTTTTTCAAGTGTGAGACGTGGAACACATCATGCACACTCGCGAGAGCTTGAGGAAGGTGGAGACGATAAGCAACGGGACCGATACGTTCGATAACTTCAAATGGGCCGGTGTACCTTGGACTCAGTTTACCGCGCTTCCCGAAACGGACTACTCCCTTCCAGGGCGATACTTTGAGGAGTACACGGTCACCCACTTGGAACTCGAGGGGTTTCCGTCGATTGTCAGCGTAGCTCTTTTGTCGGGTACGGGAAGTCTTCAGTCGCTCACGAATGGTAGTGATCTTGTCGATGGTCGCCTGAACGATGTCGAGTCTCGTAAGTTGTCGGTCACCCGCCTCTAACCAGCAGAGCGGTGATCGGCACTTACGCCCGTAGAGAGCTTCGAATGGAGCACACTTGATGCTGGCATGGTAGCTGTTGTTATAGGAGAACTCGACCAAGGGAAGGTGAGAGTCCCAACTTCCTCCGAAGTCTACTACACATGCCCTCAGCATATCCTCAAGTGTCTGAATCGTCCTTTCGCTCTGGCCGTCGGTCTGAGGGTGATATGCCGTGCTGAGGTCTAATCGAGTACCTAAGGATTTTTGGAGAACATTCCAGAAACGGGAGGTGAATCGGCTATCCCTATCGGAGATGATGGAGAGTGGGGTTCCATGACGAGAGACGATCTCGTTAATATAGATTTGAGCTAGCTTCTCCATCGAATGATTTTCCCGAATTGGTAGGAAATGAGCGGATTTGGTCAGACGGTCTACGATCACCCAAATCGTGTCGTTACCCTTAGCCGTACGGGGCAACTTGGTGATGAAGTCCATAGAAATCTGTTCCCACTTCCACATGGGAATTTCCGGTTGTTGAAGTAAGCCTGAGGGCTTTTGATATTCCGCCTTGACCTTGGAGCAAGTAAGGCACTTGGCTACGTACAAGGCGATATCCTTCTTCATGCCCGGCCACCAGTAGTACTCCTTGAGGTCCTTGTATAACTTGTCGGATCCCGGATGGATGGAATATCTGGATCGGTGGCCCTCATCCAAAATGAGTTGGCGAAGATCCTCAGATCTTGGAATCCATGCTCGGCCCTTGAAATAGTAAATTCTGTCCGACTTGCGTTCGAACTCCTTCTCGTGGCTGTGAAGCGTTTCAGCCTTGAGGTTCTCGGGTTTTAACGCCTCTTGTTGCGCGTTTGCAATCTGCTCTCGTAGGCTCGTCTGAACCTGAATACCCAATGCTCGAACTCGGGATGGCCTTACCCTTTCCTTCCGGCTTAGGGCATCTGCTACTACATTTGCTTTACCCGGGTGGTATTTGATCTCGCAATCGTAGTCACTCAGTAGTTCTATCCATCTCCGTTGCCTCATGTTGAGCATTTTCTGATCTAAAATGTGTTGGAGGCTCTTGTGGTCGGTGAAAACCGTACACTTAGTACCATACAGGTAGTGTCTCCAAATCTTCAGGGCAAACACGATTGCTCCTAACTCTAAGTCGTGCGTGGTGTAGTTCTGCTCGTGGATTTTCAGCTGCCTGGAAGCATAAGCGATGACCTTGTCCTTCTGCATTAGGACACACCCAAGTCCTTGGTGGGAGGCATCGCAAAATACTACAAAATTGTCCGTGCCCTCTGGCAGGGATAGGATTGGTGCGTGACATAGTTGGTACTTAAGCTTCTGAAAAGAATCCTCCTGATCCTTTCCCCAGATGAAGTCCTTATCCTTTTGAGTGAGTTCGGTGAGAGGTTTCGCGATTTTTGAGAAATTCTCAATGAATCTTCGGTAATAACCCGCTAATCCTAGGAACTGACGGATTTCGGTCGGGGTTGTTGGAGCTTGCCATTTCTCAATCGCTTCGATTTTGGCTGGATCTACATGGATCCCTTCTTGGTTCACCACGTGACCAAGGAAATGTACCTCTCGGAGCCAGAATTCACACTTCGAGAATTTGGCGTATAATTGTTGTTCCTGAAGAAGTTCCAGAATGAGCTCAAGGTGCTTCGCGTGATCTTCCTTGTTCCTTGAGTAAATGAGGATGTCGTCGATGAATACGATCACGAACTTGTCCAGATATGGTCTACACACTCTGTTCATCAAATCCATGAACACTGCGGGTGCGTTGGTTAGACCGAAAGGCATGACAAGGAATTCGTAATGACCGTATCGGGTGCGAAAAGCGGTTTT
>CAJVGC010000001.1:66963427-67027672 GCA_910822075.1 Senecio squalidus | reverse complement strand
TGCCGGGAATTTTGACTCAAAACCGTTAACTTCGTAATTACGTTCGTCCTTGCATAATTTCTTTTGAACTAGGCATGGGTGATCAGGCCATGCGTAGTTGAAAATAAATATGAAATCGCGAAATTAATTCTCTAAAGTTTAGACCCATAAGTGATTTTCCGAAAAGTTTTGGTTATAGTTTGGTTTCGAAAATTTTTGAAAAAATTTTTTCTTAAAACCGTTTTTTCTCTATAACCTGTGCTCTGATACCAAGTCTGTCACACCCCGCTAAAGCGGAAACACGGAAGTGTGAAGAGCTGGAAAATCATGTCACAGGTCATACAAACATACGGTAAAAGAGTCATTCATTCATAATCAAAAAGTAAATGTTTAAAACAATTCGAACATCCGAAAGATAAATTGTTTAACACATCGACACAAAATTAAATGTTTCGTTGATTAATTCCCAAAAACAACTGGCCAAGGTCTTTTCCCCAACAACATCCTCACACGACCGCTTTGACCCATCCACGCCATGCATCATGAGCTTACACTAAATTTCCTGAAACATAAGATAAAGTGTCAACTACGAAAACGCAGTGAGTGAGTTACAGTTTAAATAGTTGGCATAAAAAGTATGAGTAAAGTATATAAAGTAAGAGTTCCCATAAGGAAGGTTAGCGGAGAAAGTCGCTTAAAAAGTTTATATACTTGTAAAGTTTAAGTGTCGGGCGAATTGTGCCTTAACTTGTAAAGTTTAAGTATCGGGCGAAATGTGCCTTAACTTGTAAAGACTAAATAGATTCACATTTAGTCAAATAGTAAAAGCGGATAACCGTCGCTAAAAGTTTATAAGTTTATGCGTAAATAACTAAATAGATTTCTTGTATCAACCACTTGGCATCTATAACTAAGTGTTCACACTAATCCGATTATCAACCGAGCGGGCCCCAACTTCCCGCCTCTCAAACGGAAAGTTAAAAGAGAGAAATTCAGTAATATGTACTTAGACTGCCATCTAAGCAAGGAACGGTTATTTCCTAAGTATCGATACCATAATTACTATACGGCTTAAGTAGTTAATAGTGTGTAAGAGAGAAACTAAAACATGGGTGGGCACTATGAAAGCTTATCAATTTAAAAAGAGAGAGATTCACATCACTTAGAAACGTGTTATAGTTCCATCAAGGGTCGGTTACGCATACAAGTATCAATAAATAGTTGAGATAAAGAGATAACTAAATTATAAGTATAGAAAGAGATGTTTTACGCATATGAGATTAAGTAGACGTTCAGTGTCAAAATTTGATAAATCAAAGTTTAAGTTTAATAAGTCAAAGTTTGATAAATCAACGTTTCAGCATTGCAAGTTGTTTTATAAAGTATAACATGCAAATAATCTTATGTTTCCCCCAAAATGTAAAACATATAAATAAGGGGTTGTAACTCACGGATTGCGAAGAGATCGGAAACTTGGAATGCGGTCGAAAGTATAAGCCGGGAATCACGGATTGCCTATTAATACCAAGGTAATGTAATGAGTTGTTATATTATTAGGTTCTTGTATAATAATATAGGTAAAATGTCATTAAAGTGTAAGTGTCAAATTTGAATATCGTCAAAATGGTCCAAAAAGGTAATTGTCACGATTATGTCCGAAAGTTTGATTTAACGTTTTTGATTATCATATCTTAAGTGCTTTTGCTCGCTGAAGTGAATTACAATTTCTGAGGAAATTTGGGCGCGCTTCCGCGCCCAAATTTCACATCCAAAAATTATATTTCAATTCGCTCACAAATCACCTAAAATACAACAATACATACATTATAGCTTATTAATAGTCCAAATAGTCCACACAAGTCACTTTTATAATAGATCTTGTTTATCTCAGTCCCTTTATGATTTTGGTAAAAGTCCAGAACGTATACACAACTTTTAAACGAGTTAAAACGACGATTTTCGGGAGGACAGCAGCCCGGTGCTGCGCACCTGGGCACAGGTGCGGCGCACCTGGCTGCTGTCACAATCCCGTTTTGTGTTTTTCTTGCTAAAAACGTTTTGTGACTTATAGATTTCAACATGCAACCAGTATATATCCTATAAAATAAAGTTTTATCAGTTTCTAAACAACTTTAAACCACAAAAGTGTAGATCCAATTACTTTTTAGTTAAAAATCGTTTTCGTAAGAAAAGTGACATGAAACTTCATAAAACCTTTCCTTGTTGTTTAGATTGAACATGCAGTAAATATGATTTTAAACAACATTTTAACAGTTCCAAAATCGTTTTTATCCACAGATTCGTGGATCTAAAGAGTATTTCGGTTAAAAACGTTTTTGACCGTAAAAAGTCATAGATTTATGAAAAATCGGATTTTTAACCGTTAGGTCTTACATGCAATTGATTATTAGTGAAAGAATAGTAAAAGTATAGAGATCTACCGAAGGAAAAGTTTGGATGAAGAGTTTTGGCCGGATTCTTGCTCCAAAAACGTTTACAACCGTGGTCCTTTTGATAAAAACTATACCCACTTGCTTTCCTTGATGATCCAAACGATTTGTATGGATGGAAAATGTGTTTTAATGGGGGAAATATCACTGGTGTTCTTGAGTTTCTAGAGAGAAAATAGAGAGAAAGTTGTATGTGTGTGTGTTTTTGTTTTGTGAAATGAATTTAGAAAAATGAAAATGAAATGATAATAGGCATGGGGACTGATGTCTCTGGTCTTGGGGAGGTAAATGACCAGTAATTAAAACGTTTTTGATTGGGCAAAGTGGGTGGTGGTTGTGTAAAACGAGTAAGGGACCAAATTTGTAACATTTTTGAAATCCAGGGGCCAGGTGCTGCGCACCACAGCACTAGGTGCTGCGCACCGGGGCATTTTGCCTTTTCCAAAATTTTCGTTTTTGCGTTTTTGCATCGTTGGACCTTTTTGTTAAATATAAGTTCTTAAGTATGATAAGTTATGAACTTAGGAAAGTTCAATTGGTATTTTCTTGGTATTAGGACTTACAATTTTGATTCCGGAAGTTATTTCGACACTAGTTCCGATAAAGTATAGATTCAAAAGTTACGAACCAAAATAGAGCGAACGAGACAAAGAAGTAATTAACGTTCCGAATTGATATAACAATAGAATAAGTACCTGGATTTTGACGGTTGTCACACTATAAAGTGACAAGTTGAAAATAATTTGGATAAAAAAAATATAAGAGAAGGGTAGAATCGTCATTTTACAGATTTAAATAACGTAACCGTTAACTTTAACGAGTGAAGGATGGTTTTTACAATAGTTTTGACTTGTAGGATGATTATTGCAAGAAAAAAACTAAATAATATAAAGAAAAATAACAAAAGAAGAAAAGGAGAGTTTTTAACTTGTGACCTTTTGCTCGAAGATACGGTTTCTTACCATTTGGACAACATCTTACTTAAAAACAGTTTTAAAAATTAAATATCTAATATAAATTTTTGAGTCACTGTTCATTAGCCGTTTGTTTGATAATTGAGTACAAGTAATGAAATCAAATATGTAATATAATTATTTGAGACATTGTTCTTTGTTTGATAATTGAGTATAAATGATAATAATTATGATACTTTAGTTTGAGTTTGAACAAGAATCAAACTTAATTGGTTTTATGTTAGAAAATTTAAATAAACATTATAGATAATTGAGTATAAATGATAATAATAATGATACTTTAGTTTGAGTTTGAACAAGAATCAAACTTAATTGGTTTTATGTTAGAAAATTTAAATAAACATTATAGAAATACACTAATGGTATGTATATAACGACCCAAATTAATGTGAACAAGATTCGAACCTCCACCATTTTGATACCAATTCCATTCACCAACCACTCCGGCAGATTGCTGTTTGTTTATAAATATTGAAATAAAGTGTATTTAATCTCAAACTACCCTTCATTTTATAGATTAATGTTTTAATTAAAGTTATAGCTATAATAAAGATATAAAAATTAAAAAAAATCTTAAAAAGTAGTGTATTATCACGCATACTTCATTTGGTCATGTCCCAGATTCTTGACTTTACATAATCTATATATGTAATCTAACTATCTACAAAATATTTAGACTTATTTCTTTAAAGTTAATTTTAAAAATAAAATTACTAATATACCCTTATTATTTATATTAATGTTTTAATAATGTTTTAATAATGTTGTTTCTATATTACCTAACTATTATTGTTGTTAATTAATTCAAACTAGTAGACAATCGTGCGTTGCACGAGTTCGGGGGTTTATGTTCCAGCCTGTACTTTGACCATTAAACAATGTAAATTTACATTCGCAAGCCAAGAAAAAAGGCATCGTCTTCGTAGGATTATTTGATTCGGAAACTATATTTTTTATTTGATACTAATCTAAAAGAAAAAAAAAAAAAATGAAAGTCCAACACCAACCAAAGCCCAACACCGGCCCATATTTAAACACAAAATTTTCATTATAGTCAATTTTTATATGTTTATTATATTCAAACTATATATTAATAGTTTAATAATATATAGTATAGTTAGTACTATATTTAATACCTAAACTCTACTTTTGTATGTATAATAATAATATAATTGATTATTATGATTATTTGATAATTAATAAGGTTTTATTAACGGTAAAATGAAGAAATTCCAAACACTTCATCAATTTATATACAGTTTCATACTTAATTAAAATGTCCAAATAACAATATGCTACATAAAACACTGCTATATAATGCATTAGACAAATAATTATGTTTTCAAACTATATATTAATCATTTAATAATATATAGTATATTTAGTACTATCTTTAATACCTAAACTCTACTTTTGTATGTATAATAATAATATAATTGATTATTTAATAATGTTCTATTAATGGCAAAATAAAGAAATTCCAAGCACTTCATCAATTTATATACTGTTTTGTAGTTAATTAAAATAAAATACTGATATATAATGTATTAGAAAAATAACACCTAGGTCTATTAAACTTTAGAAATTAATTAGACATTTTATAATTTTTTTATTAGACATTTTTATTTATTTATTTATTAATCAATTAGACATTTCTTTCATATTTTTATTTATTAACCAATTAGACATTTTTTTATTTATTAACCAATTAGACATATTTTTATATAAAACATTATACATATAAAAAAATACAAATGTTGGGATATCTGGGTGGGATTCGAACCGCGGTCTCCCAGCAGGGGAGGCCGCGCGCTTACCACTCCGGCAACCAAGTCTTTTATAATATAACGATAACAATTGTATTTCAACACAAACTTTTTATTATAATAATATAAAAGGCACAATTCCATAGGCATTGATGAGATTTAAACTTAAGATTAATATATAGGCCTAAATATAGAAATATGTATTAATTCAAACTTGATAGTGATATATAGACTCAGATATTAAATATTAAATTAACTCAAATTGAACTACTATTAATTTACATGTTGAGTACTATTAAATTATTTAACTTTATGAAATATATATGTATTAGAACATGACACTGATGGTAGCAAATGATTACTTTTAGAAAATTTTGAGTTTTAACTCAAAAATTATTTTCTCATCTCCTTATACCCGTTTTGTTAAATACATAGACCCAAACAAAAATTAATATGATGGACAACCCATATTCCCACCAATATATACTTTCCTTATTAGTAAAAAATATAAAAAATTTAAAATACAAAAACAATTTAAAATTAGTAAATTTCCCTCCAAATTTTATATTATATAAACAAACTTTTAACATTTACTTTTTTCATACCATTTTTTTTATATAACTGTACAATGAAATCTATAATCAATGATCTAATAATCATCGAAGATGACAAAGTTGATCGCATTACCAAGAAATAGAAAAGAGAACAATACTTGAAAAACTGGAAATTGGATGATGTTATTGTCATCGAGAATGACAAAGTTGACGATGAAAATGTTGCTCGAGATGTTGTTGTAGAAGAGGCTACGAAGGCTGTTAAGGAATATTGACCCCTCTAATGGAATATGCAACGAAACGAGATTGATATGTAAAGCTTTTCAGCCAAAACGTCATTGAAGCAGAAATAGTCGTGGTCAGCATGCTCGAAAAAGAGTATGTGTTCCCAGAATTCCGTTATGTCTTTCTGAAAGTGACATGTTTCCGTTCAAGCTGAAAAGGAAACAATTTCTTGTCCGACTTAGCTTTTCCGTGACAATTAACAAGGCTCAAGGACAGACAATTCCAAACGTCGGTATGTATCTACCATAATCGGTATTCTCACATGGACAACTTTACGTGGCGCTATCTAGAGGGATTTCAACTGGAAATACAAAGGTATTAGTAAAGGGTGCGAAAAAATTTGATCGAGATGCAGTGTACACTTTGAACGTAGTGTATCGATAAGTTCTACATGACGAATAAATATGCATGTGTGTAGTTGTTGAATACCGCAATTTATGTTTTTTTTTCCATAGATTTCATATATGTATTCTTTTAGTACTAATAATTATACACAACTCGATTTTTACACCATTCGAAAAAGGCTGTGAACCATTTCACACACTCTATCTTTGCATTAATCTAAGTTATATCTATGATAACCAAAAATCATCGCTATCGTTATCCATTTCCATTGAAAACGATTGACGAAATAAATCAAGCTCTATATACTTTAAACAACTATAGGCGTAGCTGCAACACGCGGATATCCTACTAGTACATTATATGGACACATATAATTTTATAACACACTTACCATATATACTTAAAAATATAAAACATTTGGATTTTTCTTTTTTTATATAAATTTAAAACAATTAGTTTTATTGTGTGAAATATTAAATAAATTGAGTTAATCTTTAGATTTTCCAACTAATTGAATATATGTTTACAAACTGAAAGTTTTAATCATTTGTAAAATTATCTATAACAAAATATGTACCACCAAAGACGATTATTTACCGGGATTAAACATCGCCGCGACATCGCGCTAGTATTTTACTAGTTATAATAAATGAATTCAATCTTTATCATCTCAATTATTATAAATTTGATTTACGTAGAACATATAACTTTTGTTTTGGTAAATTCACCTAAGTTTTGTATTTCATATAAATTTAGTAATTTTCGTCTAAATTTGAACGAATAATTTATAATACCAAAATCACTTAACATCATATCAATTCGGCAATTTCTACAAAAGTAACTCTTCATCTAAACTTCGAGTTTGGTGATATTTGATATAAAATGAATAGGTCTAAAAATGTGTGCTTAAAATGGAATTACAATTTGTTTCTTTTAAATATAAATATTAAATTGACATATTTATTATAATTTAATTTAAAATAATAATTCAAAACTAAACTAGTAAATTACTTAATTAAAATAAGAAAAAAAGGAAAAAAGAAAACCAATAGGTTTGAACTTCAAATTCAAGTATGTTTGACATAAAAAAAAGAATAAAATTGTAAAAAAGAAATTAAAATATCTCATCTCATCTCATTAATCTCAATCTCATTTCATCTCACTTCTCACTAATCTCATAAAAGATCACTTTGTTAACTTTTTGCCATTTATCATGTCTAGACTAATTAACAAGTGTCATCTACTTAATACTCTATATTTAAGTTATTTAATTAATTGGTTTAAATAGTTTAATTTAATTTAATGTTTCATTTAGTTATTTTAGTCTAATCTTTTCTTCACACGTTTCTTGACACTTAAATATTTTTTCGATTTCTCTTCCTCTTTCATTTACTAAAAAAATAAATTATTTGATTGGAGTGTTTTGCTATAAAAATCGACATTCAGATCAGTAATACAAATTTTTATTCAACAATTCACTGTATTTTCAAGTTACATCTTCAACAATTTTTATTTTATTTTTATCTTTTTCTTTTTTTATTATTTTTGAAAAAACAATTCTCATTTATGTCAAGAAAAATGCATTACTTGTTTAAAAGAGCCCGTACATCGTACATATCAATAATCTAGTATAATACTCCTTTCGTTCCAAAATTATTGTTCTCACACAAAAATTACACATTTTTAGAAAACTTTAATTATTATTGTTTTTTCTTTTTTACTTTTTATAAAATAACAATTTTATCCTTAGTTAATTAATTAATGTTCTTTATAAAATGTAGATTAATAACCTCAGGATAATATGATAAATCTATCAAAATTTTCTATCTATTTTTAATATTAGATAATTAAATTGAGACAACAAAAAAAATAACGAACAAATAATAAGGAACGGAGAAAATAATAATTTAAAACTAAAGTGGTAAATTATTTACCTAAAACAATATATAAAAAAAACACAAAATACATAAAAACCAAAACCAATAAAACTCATCCCCAACTCTCTTCATCATCAAAATTTTAGATCCAATCCTTTTTATAATCAATCAATCATATCTCTCTTTCTTTTCTTTCAAATTCGGATTTTTCTCACAAACCCTAACCCTAACCCTACATCCAAGAATTACTCAATTGTAACCCTAACCATGGTTGGCGGTACTACTCACAATCAACACCCATCTCTTCAATTAGCTCCGCCGCCGCCGCCGTCGTCAATTTCACCGGAGGAAGACGAAATCTTGAAAAGAAACACTGATTGTGTTTACTTTCTTGCTTCACCTTTAACCTGCAAAAAGGTACTTTAATCATTTATATATTTTTTAAGGTCATATAATCATGGGTTTTTGTTTGTTTAGTCTATTGTTTCAGATCTTTAATGTTTGTGTCCAAATTATGAATCTTGGTTTTTTTTTTTATATTTATATATTTTTTTGATTTTTTTCTTCTTTTTGAGATCTTATTTGTTAGGGTTCTTTGTGGTTATTTATTTTTTAAATAAATTAAGGAAGAAAATTTGAATAATTTGATTGAATTTTATGAAATCTTGTTAGTAATGTGTGGTTAGGGAATAAGAGGAAGAAATTAGTAGTCTTTTTGATGGTTTGATTGATGATTTGTTTAAAGTTTGTATCTTTTTGACGGAAAGTTGCATAATTTGGTAAAATAAGTGATAGTTCGGTATATGTTGATTTATCGTTATGTTTCTATAATCAAATGTAGGGTGTCACTTTACAAAACTAGACTAGCTAGTATACGTTCATTAAGATTCCGTCATCTCGTGATGTTTTTGTCCCCTGCGTTTACTTCTAGGTTTCAGTTCTTGTAGTTATTGACTTTATGTTCTTGATGATACAATTGAATGCGAGTGTTTTTACATTATTTCTTTGATTTTGCTAATATAGTAATATTCTTGGCTGCTTTTGTTATGTTTACAGGGAAGTGAGTGTGAGTATCGGCATAGTGACGTCGCACGGGTTAACCCAAGGGATTGCTTTTACTGGTTAAATGGCAACTGCTTAAATCCAAAATGCGCTTTCCGTCATCCTGTAAGTATTCATCTACTTTTTGTTTCTCAATACGATTATACAAATATTTAGAGGTTGAAAAATGGGCGGGTTTTGCAATGGGTCAGGTTTGGTAACGGTCAAAACTGGATGATCCCTTTTTTTGTCGTTTTGTAAATAACTGGTACGGCATATGTAGCAAAATTATTTTTAGATTCATTTAATAGTTTGATTCAAAAGATTTAGAAGTTTCGTTGCATTAAATTTACACATCGTGTGACCGTTGACCCTTTTTTTAAAAGTTAATTCTTATGTTAAACGTGAATGAGTTGAATTGCTACCTCCAGGAATATTACATTAATAACAATATGTTTAATTGCAGCCTTTAGATGGATTAGTGGGAACTGACGTGGCGACACCCGTGGGTACGTCTGTACCTGCACCACATCCTGCTTCTTATGCCGCACCCAAACAAGGAGTTGCTTGTATCTTCTTCCAGAAAGGTTTCTGTTTGAAAGGGCATTTATGCCCGTTCTTGCATGGCCCGCCAAATTCAATCAATAACAAACCTACGCAATCGGTGTCAGCCAACCCTATCCCTGACCCTCCTAAAACGGTTTTTCCCATTCCCGAGAAACCTGTTCAAGAGCAAAAGTTTACACAACACACACCCATTCAAAAGGCACCTTTTTCAGCTAGAAATGGTGCCGTTGATAAAAAGGTAGCATTACCGCCAGCACGTGTGGTTCCGCCACCTGTCATGAATGAACCTTCAAACAAACCTAACCGAAGTAGTGTCTACCATGGTTATCATGTATCTGAAACCGATAGAAATGTAAATATGAAAGATGCTGATGAATATTCACGAGAGCCTTCCCCTGGTTTTGATGTTCTTGTGGACAATGAAGTTGAAGAGTCTGAATATCCTCGTGAGAAAGATGAATATGGAAGATCAAGAGGTCATGATTATGACGTCGACCATGTTGATCGAGATATGTATCATGACCATCGTGATTATGACCATTTTAATGAGCGTGAAGGCCATTTTGACGTCGACCATATTGACCGTCAAGAAAGAAGGCCGTATTCTAGAAATGATCGTGAAAACGAGTCAGATTTACGTCACCGTATATCAAAACAACGAAGGGGTTCTGGTTCCGATAATGGTTTAAGGTCTGTTGTCAGCCGTGAATATGGTCGTGAAAATCATGTTAGCCGCCACCACCGCCCTGATAACCGCCAGGATCACCGCCAAGATCAGGGAAATCTCAGTAGCCGGCTTAGAGGAAGAATAAGGATTCCCGGTAGGTCGATTTCTCCTACGAATGGAAGCAGCAACACAAGGGTCGATAGGGAAATTGGCGTAGACAGAAGGCATCTTTCTAGATACTCACCTGGAAGGCCACTTTCTCTTAATCAAGGTCGGCTTAGAGACCGGATTACGGGACAACGGGATTTGATGTCTGATACCGATTCCAATTTTTCCGGACCTAAAAGGTTGTCAGAGCTGAAAAGACATCAATCAAACGATGAACAATCTTTGGGAAAACGGAAATACCCAAAAACAGAAGATAATTCATCTTTTGAAGGGCCCAAACCTCTTAGCGAAATCTTAAAGCGGAAAAGAGGGGTTAATAATAATAATAACAGTAACGATATTCATGTGTCCGCTGCAAATACCAAGGAAAGAGAGATCGTACCTGCCAATAAAGAGGAACTCAACTCCGTTTCAGTAGATATTGAAGAACAGAATGAGCAAAATAAACCAGTGGATGGTAATTCTGTAAATTATGGTACTAGTGAGGTGGAAATCGAAGAGGGTTTGATTGGTGAAGATGCATTACTTGACGAGGAGCTTGAAGGTTATGATGAAGAAAATAAGGACGGAGAATATGAATACGAGCAAATGGAAGGCGAAGAAGAAGATTATAACTTGGATGAAGGTGAATATGTCGAAGAAGAAGATGGAGGAGACGAGTATGGAAAAAAAGATGGTGTCGTGTACTCATAGAAAATAATGAGTTTTGAGTGAATTTATTTGTCGTTTGCGGAAAAAGGCAGATACCGCTAAAAAAAAACTCTTCTTTTTCCCCTCATGTATTGTTAATTGTTATGTTATAGATTTTGATTTGTATTCAAGCATTTACATCTTCCGGCTTTTTGGCCAGATCTTTGATACAAGTATGCCTACAGTTATAATTAACTTTCGTTTAGCTGCAATATTTTTTTCGAGTAACTCTGGTATGTGATATTTTGATGACAGTAACCTAAATCAATCTGGTTGGATTGGCTGAGCAGATAAAACAGGTCAAAAATAGTTTAACATGTATTCATAGGTGGATCGGTTGAGCGGGTAAAACAGGTCAAACTCCACTTTGTGACGTGATACCTAAATCTGTCAACCCACCCGTTTTGCTACATATTAGACGAATAGTATATGTGCACAAACATAAATGACCTCTTTTAGAGAATGAAGAGCATTACTAAACTCATAATTTAACGATTCAAACTTTACAAAGGAGAACATAGTTCTGCGTTCCTAGTCTTCGCACAATTAATAGATAATAAAAAAAACCCAGAAAAACACGGACTGCAATGGTATATTTCCTCTGGTCAAGCCTTAGTTTTGCCACCAAGCCATCCAAAACAACTCTGCGTAAAAACATTCACAGGTAGACCAAAAATTATGGTTAACAATATGTTAATGAGGATCTACAATTAGCATCAATTTAAAACACGTTGCAACAGTTATAGCCTATACGTACGAAGGTGTGTTTATAAATAGATATAAGCTGCTTTGTGTGCTTAGAATAATTTGTTATACGCACCTTTGGTTTGAGAACCTCCTTTGTGTGCTTAGAATCGCTCATACGACCTGAAAAACAAATACAGTACATTCTTTGATTAGATCAACACGGTTATGTTATGCACAACCGTAGAAGGTTACGAAGGCAAAGTCAAATAATAAAAAGAAACAGCAAAACAGGATACAACAATTATATGCCTAATTTCAGTTTTTATTTTTAGGCATAGAGAACAATTGTAGCATGGTGACAGATGAACGTACATTTATCCAATCATATCATTTCCACCATACGGAGAGACTAAGCTCTCAACATATCGTGCTCCACCAAATGCCCTTGAGATTTCCGTTGGGAAGGCTGGATGACCCGAACTCCAGCCTGGGAGACGAACCCTCGGAATATGGAGTAAAGAAGATACATTAATCCAAGATTCCCCGTGCTTTTCCATTATCCATACTTCATGTCCTTTAAAATCACCAAACTCGAATAAAGATAACCAATCAGGTTTGGGGATTTCGTTAAACTTCTCACTGACTAAATCAAAGTATGCAATGGCAAGATCTATAACGTCATCTTGACCAAAATGATCCCGAAACATCACCCAATGTTGATACCCATTCATACTTACACCACGAGCGTTTTCGAAGATGACATATTGGAAATCTTTAATCATTTTCCAACAGCCGGTCTTACAATTATACACTTAAGTCTTAGTTGCATCATAAATGGAATCATTATATCAAGGAGCCATTAACCCCAAATGAGGATGTGTCCAAAGACGCCATGTAAGACGCACAATCCTTACAACCTTGTATGCACTAGTTGATGAGTCGTAACCCAGTGCAAAGTTCCTAAACAGTCCTCTAAACAAAGGACCGCTGAAATTTCTCAACAATCAACGAACAATCAAAATCGCCTAATAAAACCAATCCATTGCAAGAACCAAAAATCTCTCCATCTTGCGAGAAATTTGTTACTGGAATAGCATGTATATACCTTGTTTCCCTATTTTCTAATCCCTTAGATTCCATTCTTGGAGCATTATGTATATACCTTATAAGGCGAAGGTTATTTACGTCATTTGCTACATCAAGATTGCTTATGATGAAACAGGGATTGAAATATATCAACTACTAGATGGTAGATCAAGAACGGAATAGGGGAAGATAGGATCAAGTGCTGGGGAATGAAATGTGAGAGTCCAAAAGTCAAATGAATAAGGAATGTAACTGGCAGAACGTACGAGGCAAAACTTTGAAGGCGGATATCAAACGTGATATATAAAACAAGTATATTTTGTTTGTCGAGATCCGGGGCACACTCCTTTCTCATTTATAACATCATTTAGTAAACAAAAACTGCATTTAAGATTCCAAATATAAAAGAAGGATGTTCTTGTGCTAAGCAAAAAAAACTGCCTTTTAAGACCGCCGGAGTACAATCATAGATTTTGTAAACTAACTAAACTAACTTTTAGGATATAAGCGATAACATCAAGCAAGATACCATGAGCAAATTCCAAGTATGTGACAGTATATTATAGTTACCAAATTCTACCTGTAGATGTAATAAATGATAATTACCGCAACTATTTGACTAGAAAAACAAGTTCTGTTATATAAAGATAAAAAAGACAATCTAAAAGAACGAGAATGAAGACGTATAATACACAAGGTTTACTAAATCAGAAAATTTGTAGTTGTAGTATGTAATGAGGTTAACATTACCTTAGTTCAGGTAAAATGTCGACAATTGAACACGATGAGGGCAGAGTAGGCATTTGTCCCACTAAACATAGTTTTGCCCCCGTTAAAACAAAAAAATATAAATTTTGCACCCACATAAAAAATAAAATTTTTCCCACGTGACAAATTCGTTTTAGTTTGCCCCCACGTGAAAATTTTCATGTCATGTACTCCTGTGTCAACCGAGTATTCGTTTGTGGATTATCTCATTTTTACTGCTCCTTGGGAACTTTCTTGATTATTTCCATCATGTTCAACAGCTGCGTTTCCAGCATTCGGTTTGTCGCTATCAATAAATCAGTTTCTCACAGAAGTGTAATCGATTTCCATGCACTAAAGCAGACTCTGTCTAAAGGTCTGGATACAAGAACAACAACGTGTTGTTAAGTGATTCTGATAAGCTTTAATCTTTGATGTATCAAGATTGAACAAACAATATCAAATCAATCAATTGAAAAGAAGAAAACAGAAACAATATTCGCAAACAAAACCAGATAATCCAAGAAAATCAAAGAAACGAAAATGAATTTGGATTTAAGCAATTTGGTACTCTGATGCCATGTTTTTTAAACGAGTACGGACTACGGACTCGGACTCGGTCCGTGGTATGAGCGTTTGATAAGCTCGGATCACGGACCGAGTCCGTGATTTTGCCTCGTTCTCAGTCTGCGATTTTTCTAAACGGATCGAGTCCGAGGCAAAATCACGGACTCGGTCCGTGGTCCGAGTTTTTCATAAACTTATCACCGAGTCCGAGTCTTTGATGCTTGCAAACGGCCCCTAAAGCCTGTAAAATGTAACAATGTAACTACTGAATTAGCTAAAGTATGATGAACTACCATTGTATTTCCACCATCAATATCATGAATTAGTGTTTGTTTCGGTTTATGCAACGAGCTTACGAGGTTATTAAAATTTTGATAAAGTTATAAGTTCATTTTTTGTTAACGAGCTTATCAAGTTTAGCTTATAGCTTATTTAAGCCCATAAGCTGAAAAATGGGCTTATGAGTTTATCAAAATTTACATTTATATAAGCTTATAAGTCCATTATATAAGACAAAACAAACACCCCTAATTCGATTGCAGTTAACCTCATCATAATTGTGTGTTAGTCCTCCACGAGTTATCCCGGTGATAAATCAAAATTGGATAAATTTTCACCAATTATGGGCTTGCTTGGTTCAAAGCGGGGAAAGGGTAAGGGAATGGGAAATGGAATACTATGGAATGCAATGAGTGGTTAATGAATACCCCCGATTTAGACTATAATGGAGTATTACCTATTATTGTGCAATGATTAACTACAATACAACAAACCAACCTCCTTCAATCATTATCATTACCCTCATTACCCTCCATTACCCCTAACCAAGCACCCCTAAAAGATACCAAGTTAAATTCTTGTCGGACACATTTAGCAGCTCAAAAGTTATTTACCAAAAACAAAACCAAAAAGGTAGGTAGTTATAATCTTTGGGTCCTTAATATCATAAAAATAAGATTATAATTGTAAGTTTAGCTCAACATTATATATATACTACTTAGGAAGATAGATGTGACAGTGAATTTAGCAGGCACGTTAGCAGCCAGTTTGTATGCTTTTTTTTTTTTTTTTTTATTTTTTTTTTATTTATGTTTTCCTCTTTTGTTTTTAGGCCATGTTATTAAATAAGGTTAATATTTTTTTTCTTCAGTTGATCGTTAATATTTAGTTTAAGTTTTTTTTTTGATAAGGTTTTTTCTTTTCAAATATTTGATTACGTTTTACCTATTAAATAAAATAATTACGTCTTTATCTCGGCTATTTATTGATTTTTATTTTAGCTTATTTTTTTGGATTATGTTATTTTTTTTGTTAAGGTTTAGCTATTAAATAAAATAATTGTATTGATTTTGATTGATTTGATTTTTAGTTTTATATTTTCTTTTTTATGTCATGTGTTTAGCTTTTCTTAATATTAGATTGTTGCTTTTGTTTTCGACTATCGATTAAAATATAAGTTTTTAAACCAACTGCAACGCACAGGCAAAAAAAAAAAAAAAAAACTTGTTTTCAACTATTAATCACTTTAGATTCAAATGTCGAAAACTGCATAATTCACACTCAATAAAATGATCATGTGGTCATAAACACAAACATAATTGCTAAAGTTTGAATTTATAGATTAAAACAAATAAGAAAGCTTAAGGAGTAAGAAACTTTCATGAGACGAAGAATCAATTGAGCGGTTTTAAACAAAATTAATTAGTGTAGATTATATACGAAGAATGGCGGCAATCCATCTTAGAAGTGAAATTGGGGGTTTATAGTGTTGAACATAGTTCAGGGATATGTTTAGAGTCGGTTAACTGATTAAAAGGTTACGGTATAAATAATTAAGTAATACATAATAAAGCATGATTTTTGTATTTAGTGAACGGTTTTTAGATGATTATTTTTTAATTATAACTCCGACCACTATGGTTATGAAACTGATTTTATTTAAATATCTCCTCTATCTAATAAAAGGGAGTGTATGATTGTGTCATACGGCTGACGTGGCACAATATTAGGCAGTCCACATATGATAGATATTGAGTCTGATGATGTCATAATTCAAACTATTTTGATATGTTTTTTATTTAACAAAAATCATATTTACAAAAAGCAATTAATAAATCATTGTTTTAATCGATAAAAAAAAGAGAGTTTTTCTTTTCTTTTCACGGTTTCCTATAATGCAAACGAAAGGGCTTTTTGAATCAAACCTCAATTACATCTTTATTCATTTATGTAAACTTGATCGTAGCATAGCGTCGATATAGTTCATCTCTATTAGGTACGTTTTCTCTTTTATTGTTTTAATTTATGTACATAACATTTGATAAACTCTTAGAAGTTTGAAATGTTTATACACAACTATTTTCAAACAACTTTGGAAAACTTTTGATGTACCCCATCCATGTGACCACATTTCTGTAAAAAAAAATACTGCCTCATCAAAGTATTGAGATAGAAATAAAGTTTGTGGAAGATTAACGATTTTCTTGAGAACATTACATCTTGTTAAACCAAATTCTAAATGCTATAATTTTTTTATATGTTATAACCAACTTTTGTAGTATGTATAACTTTATATGTTTATGTTAACTCTTTTTGTTAAATATGTAACTTTGAATGATGTTCATAAATTGTATTTGGTTACTTTGGTTGTGATGTTTTTGTTTTTTCATTTGGAGGTCTATTTTGTTAGGTTTGGATATTTGTTAGATTTGCAAATTGTTTTCGTATTATGTCAAGGGTAGTTCTGTTTTGATCTCGATATACTACTTGAATAATTATAGGTATCGTTATCTCCATATTTTGTTGTTAATTTTATGTATTTGATTTTGCAATAATTGTTTGTCTGGTTTCTAATAGCTTTTATTTGAATAGTAGTGGTGTTGCACTTAACTTCTTTCAATTTCAGGTATGTGACTTTTATAATCCGCTTTTTTAATTCCAGCTTCTTTCCAAACAATTTTTTTGCAGATTACAGATTATACAAAAATAAATGTTACTTTACTTTCGTACGTGTCTTATGTTGTATTTTATTTTTTAAATTTTCTTTCTCTTTCCAGCTTAGTGTCTACATATGTGCGTTTTATGTTTCATTATTTTCGCTGGATTGTGTGTATTTGTGGGTGTGTGAGGGTCTTGTTTAGGGTTCTATTTGGTAAGTTTTTGATTGATTATTTACTTGTTTTTTGGAATGTTTTACACTACTGTTTGAAGCTTATTAAAGCAACTTTATGGTCTATTTATTTGTAGCTTATTTGGTTAGCTTTAGGTTGCTTATTTGCATATTTGTAGCTTATTTGGTTAGCTTTAGGTTGCTTATTTGCATCTTTGTAGCTTACTTGGTTAGCTTTAGACTGCTTAAACAACACTGTTTGAAGTTATACTTTGCAACTTAACATTCTGCTTGTAATTTTATCATATGATATATACTGCTTTTTTCGATTCGTTAGAGGTGGCATGATGGACAGGTTAGTAGGCTGGTGACAGGTTTCGGTTAAAGCATGTCACTTTTAGAACAAATAGAACCGACCATGTCATTTTTTTTAACAAAATTTCATTTTTTATTTAATCATTTTATAAAAGTGGTTAGCAATATAGCAATATATCATCTTATGACATTTTAATTCACCTTTTTAGCTCGAGATTCTTTAACCAAGTTTAGTAGGTTGGGTAGTAGGTTATGTTTTTGTGAATTGACAATGTGACAATATTTTTAAAAAATATTTTAATTTTGCTTTGCCACTTCACCAATCAATATGTGTGACAATTTATGCTATTTTTTTGCTTAATAGCAATGTACAAGGCATGGTTTTGCAGCCGTGATATATGCTGAAAATGTGACAATATGATTCTTGCCAATTTACTATCTTTATAAGTTGATAGTCCTAGATTTGTTTTATAGCAACGGAGGTGAAGTGAAAAGGTAAATCAATTGCATGCTACCTATTTTGTATAAATATGAAATTGCGTGATGTGTTGCACACCCAAGCTGTATACAATATGAAAACATATGATATAAATATTTGTTTATTGAAGTGACTTAACAAGTTATTTCTTATCTTTTCATTCATTTGTGCTGTAGTTACGGAATGTTAATGTCAAAATCAGTTGAAAAGTTTGAAAGAAAAGATGATCATGTGAGTGACTTGGTGAAATAAGAACAACATCTAGGGTAACAAAAGTATTTGCCGTAAAACCAACAAACTACGAGCAAAAATATATTTATTCATGATCTGTAATGAACAAACTACAAGCAAAAGATTATATTATGCAAATATTTTTAATTTTGCGGGTTAACCTTATAAATTAATTGATCATATCTTTTTAAATATATAACTTTTATTATGCATATTTTTTTTCTAGCTACTAGCTATCGCTTCACTATGCTAAAATAGTACTGCTACTACTGAATATTACTTTTCCAACTATTTTATCATAACTTTTAATAAATTCCGCGTAATACGCGGGTACTAAGCTAGTTATAAAATATATAAGAGTAAGAGGGGTAAACTGAAATTAGTAAATGATAAAATTACTAAAATAATGATTCATACCGTCACTATGTCATCTAACATTTTAGTGACTTAATTTCTTATATTTGTAAAATAATAATTTGTTTACACCATATCCATATGACTTGCGCCTAAACTAAATTACTTGTGATAATTTTATTTGTGTCACCGAGTTATAGTATCAAATTGTATCAGTTAGTATCGTTCGATACGATACCAAATGAAATATCGAATAAAACTGATAAAAGTAGTATCAAATTTTTGAAAGACATAGTACAAAGTATCTGACAATTTGCTTTCGATCAATATCGGTTGATATCGTCGGTTGGAAAAGGAAATCCAATTAGAGATAAGCGCCCATGAGCATCATGACATAGGTAAAAGGGGCTGAGGAGACGAGCGTTATGGATATTTCAGTACTTTTACTCGCCCCTATTTTAGTATAAACATGTTAAACATAACTATGAGACTTGGTGACTTATGTTTAGCAAAACATAGATGTTAAATAAACGAGAAAATCACATAACTAAGGGTATCCCAACCTCTAGACCCTTTGTTCACCGGTCTCACGGTTAAAATGGAGAAAGCCAATCACATAATAACAATCAAAGGACATGAGGCTAGGATTGAAGCCTTGTCCTCCACCCTTATTTTGCATGTCGAAAACCACTAAGTTACTATCGTAGGAACAAAACATAACATGATTCACGAAATTTTGTAGCACCAACTTTATCGTTATCCTAACGACACGAGCAACTTATATTCAGTTGATTAGTTGATATGCTAGGTATTCGAGAGAAATGTAGAGTTAGATTAGTTAATTGAACGAAACAAATAAATTGGTCTTCAATTGGTTTAGAATTGCTAATATTCGAGAGAAATTAGTAATAGTAACTTAGATAATTAGACTAAAATGAGAAAGCTAGTTAATAATTACAAGAGATTGGATTAGTGAATTTACCAAACGAGGGTATTCTCCTTAATTGATATAAAAAACAATCAACTTTTCAACGAACGATTACACGCTTTTCTTAATTTTAGTTAAGCAAAGTGACAATTCGGTCACAAAATAAACCAAAACAAAATAGTTTCATTAATTCTTTACTTAAGCTAAATTTAGTCACTGAGAACGAACCTCGACTTATTATTTGCTATATTACATGCCATTTGGTCCGCGACCTATAAGTGTGTAGTCGAGTTAATAAGTATTTCGAGTTTTTAAAATTAAAACTAGATTTTACACATCAGTTATTCATCGCCCTCATGGCTATAATAAAGTCAACATAAATAATAAATTTTTAATTAACATCAATATTACTATATTTATAACGGATTATAATTCATTTTCGATTTATAATTAATAGATTCATTAGTGATATGAAAGTTGACTTATGATTCATTATAAATATGGTAATATTTATGTTCATAAAATGTTTATTATTTATATTTGTTGGCTTTATTTGTCGCCCGGGGCAGATCTATATCAAAATCCTTAAATTAATTATTTAGATATGAGTATTGATAAACACACCCTTATGGACTCCGATTAAAATATAAGGACAATGTTTAAAAACTTAACCATAAAAGTAGGAAATGAAAACCCCAAATGCCCAAATGCAGGGGGTGAGTTTATTCAAAGTACAAATAAATAATGTAAGTCTTAATATTTTTAACAACCTATAGGACTGTTGTTATCAAACTCTTATACAAATATTATGAAGTTTTTAGAAAATATTTATGTAGTTCTAGACTTTACAAGGACATTTACGGAATTAGATATAAATCTCCCTATTATCACCTACCTCCTAGAGCTTTAGTAGTTGAAAAAACCTTCACCCAACTACTCACGGTATATATACAATTCATTGTATGTTTTGTGCTACAAACTTTGAAAGATCACCAATGGATCTAAACGGAATAATCGTAATGATCACCGGAGCATCATCTGGTATTGGATGGGAATTCTGTATAGATTTAGCCAAAGCTGGTTGCCGTATAATTGCAGCTGCACGTAGGACTGATCGCCTTAAGTCACTATGTGATAAAATTAATAGCCGTGCGAGTGAAAATGAACCTGGAAAAGAACATGTCATGGCAGTGGATGTGGAGCTTGATGTTAGTGCTGATGGTCCTGTCATTGAAGCTGCTGTTCGAAAGGCTTGGGACGCTTTTGGTCATATTGATGCTCTAATTAACAATGCCGGTTTTAGAGGTTAGATCAAAGTTGGAATTTACGTATTATCTGACTTTTCGTATTATGGTCCCAGTGCCTTGTTTTCCAACACTATATATGACAACTTCTTATGCCTGCTATGGACTTCGTCATCAATAAAATACCCGCGTTTAAAAATCTTATGTTTGGATCACAAGAAGCCTTATTATTGTATAGACGAGCTTAGAACGAGTCAGGTTTATCAAGGGTTTATTCATTCAATTACACAATATATAACTACAGTTTTCTTTGATGTTGAATTATGCACTTAGGTCCTGTACGAAATCCATTAAACTTGTCAGAAGAAGATTGGGATAAAACCTTTAGAACAAATGCAAGAGGGTCATGGTTGGTGTCAAAGTATATAGGCCAACAAATGCTTGCTTGCAATAAAGGTGGATCCATAATCAACATCTCTTCAAATGCCGGCACGAATAGTATTCATCCCTATGGAGCTATTGCGTATGCCTCTTCGAAATCAGCCCTTAATACCATGACACAGGTAACGAGAGAAAATCCTTCCAACTTTACAGTGTCCATATATTTTCCCTTTGATACTTTATACCTTGCACACTGGGCGTAACACCTCACGTGGCAACGTATATGGATGTCATATATGTCAACTAGCGATTTTGAATTTATGACTTGAGCTTCTCAATAATCCCTATAGGTGATGGCAATGGAACTTGGAAAACATAAAATACGGGTGAACTCCATATGTCCTGGCTTATTCAAATCTGAGATTACGGAGGGACTACTACAAAAGAAATGGCTCAAGAACTACGTTTTACAAACAGTGCCATTGAAAGACTTAGGGACTATTGACCCAGCTTTGACGTCTTTGGTGAGATATCTTATTCATGGATCGTCAAGCTTTGTGACCGGCAACATTTTCATTGTTGACGCTGGATTCACCTTACCTGGTGTTCCGCTTTATTCGTCACTTTAGCTAACTCAAGAGATAAGCAATTAAGCATGTTATGTCCTAGTATGTTGAGCTAGACTTATTCGTCAAATCATAATAAAAGTTGACATTTATATGAAAATTATATTGAATCTCTTGCTTGTCGTAATAGTTATATGTTGTGGAAATCCTTATATAGGGTTTATGTTGTATTACCCGTCAATATTAATACAATACAAGAAAACATAAATATACAAAATAGCCTACAAATATATACATACAAGACTAGACGGAAAAAAAACCTAGCAAGTCAAATTGGGTGAACGACTAAAAATCAATCGGTTGATAATAAGTTAATAACATGTACTAGAGGATGGCGATATTAAGACTAAAAATCAATTAAGTCGAATTGGGTGAACGACTACAAGTCAAAAATTTGTCCGAGTAATTCAGATGTTCTAGGCCAGTTTATTTAAAAGACAGATTATTACTATGATATAGCTTTTTTATATATGACTTAATAAATTGATTATTTACGAAAGTAGAAAAAACCAATAAACAAAGATGTTAGAGCATTTTACCCGGGATAAAAATTACACACTGTGACCTGATACCTAAATCTGTCAACCCGCCCGTTTTGCCAACTATCAAGAGAAAGATATATTTGCTCAAATAGTTTTTTTGACCTCTTTTAGATTCAAATTTACAAGGCAGCATAGTTTAGGTTTCCAAGTCATCCTATTGCTAACACATTAAAAAAACAAAAACACTGCAGCGGTATGGATTGATGTCTTTGGTATGTAAATAAGCATCTTCGGATAGCATCAACTCAAAACAAGTTGCAACAAGTTATGCCGCTAATCTCAATTTCTCGTACAGATTTATAGATGGAATAAACCTCTGTTGATAACAGAAAACACAGAGAAACATCAGAGATACTTGGAATAACAGTGTATAAATATTAAACAGAAATAAAAAAAGAATAAGAGCACCTACCATAAGAGTACCTCCCGTCAAAGCCAAACAATAAAGAGAAACCGCAAAACAAGAAGCAACAATTATATATGCCTAATCTCAAAATGTTCATTTTTAATCACTTGAAATACACAGATATTATAGAGATTACATGGTGACTAGTGAATATACATTTCATCCAATCATATCATTCCCACCATACGGAGACACTAAGATCTTAACATATTGTGCTCCAAAAGACACCTTTGAGTATTTATATATGGAGTTTGTATGACCCGAACTCCAGCCTGGGAGACGAACACTAGTAATATTGAGTAAAGAAGAAACAAATTCAAGATAATAAACTCCCCAATTTCATAAGATTCTGTTGGAAAATCAGATTCGAACAACACAAACAAAACAAGAAAGAAAGTTACCGAAAAGAAATCTAAGCTATCTTGCCAAACCGAAACTGAAAAACAGAGATGTCGAATGCTTTGGCTATTCGATTAATAAGGAAAAGGAAAAACGAAAGTACAAAGGTAAACGTCCACCCCCTCACCCTTTATATAGGTGAGGGGATAATTGACACGAATGAAAATCCCCTAACCGACCGAATTCGGGAATAGAAACCCATTCGGTTTACAACTTGGAAACCACATAACTTGGTCCTCAAGTTTTGGGATTTAATTAAACTAAGAAACTTAAGCATAAAGGAAACTAATTAATTACCTAATCTAATACTAAGATTATTATGACTTTGAATATAAGTCGGTTAACAATTTCCACCTTAAGCTTAGAATTAGATACCTTCGATACTAAGCATCTTCATACAATGCTTGAACTTCAAACCTGGAACCACCTTCGTGAACGCATCAGCAACATTATCTTCCGTACCAACTTTGACCACAACAATCTCCCTAGATTCCACGATCTCCCTGATGAGGTGCAACTTACGTTGATATGCTTTGTCCACTAATGAAACACTTGATTCTTCGAAAGTTGAATTGCACCTTGATTATCACAATTCACTACTACTGACCATAGGTTTACCCAGCTCAATTAGTAACCCTTTAAGCCATATTCCTTCCTTTACCTCTTCTGTAAAAGCCACATACTCCACCTCTGTAGTAGATAAAGTCCCCATGTGTTGAAGCGTTGCTTTCCAGCTCACCGCTCATCCCTTTACCATAAACACGTACCCGGTTATCGACCTCCCTTTATCAGGGTGTTTTGCATAACCAGCATCCACGAAACCGCTCACATCTACGTGTTCTCCTTGATTCTTCCCATACACTAAACCCACCCACCTCATCTGAGCCTTTCAGATATCTCAAAATCCACTTCACTGCTTCCCAGAGGTCTTTACTAGGATTTGCCAAATACCTACTAACAATACTCACCGCATATGCTATATCTGGTCTAGTGCATACCATCAAGTACATCAAACTTCCTACCGCATTCACATCTGGCACCTTACTCATCCTTTCCATATCCAGTGAAAAGTCTTTCACAGGAAATCCTCCAAAGACAACTTTAAGTGTGCACCCAATGGCATTATAACCGACTTGCCATTCTGCATTCCGTAATTCCTCATAATTTTCTGCACGTATCCTAACTAAGACACCATAAGGGTTCGGCTGCCCCTATCCCTGACGATCTCCATACCAAGTATCTGTAGAAATTAATAATAGGGTTTTGTGGAAGAATATTTGTATTTCATCACTTTAAAACGATTACATAGGACACCTATTTATAGGAAAATAATAACCTAACGGGCCCAAGTCCACATACGGACTTGGGCTTACATTTATTTTTGGGCTCCTATGTCTAACATTCCCCCTCAAGCTGAGTAGTGGGATTTCCGATGCTCAACTTGTCAAGACAGTGAGCGAAGATCTTTCCAGTAACCGCCTTTGTGAGAATGTCTGCAAGCTGATCTTTAGATGAAACAAACGGAAGCTCGATAATCTCATATTCAAGTTTTTCTTTGATGAAGTGTCTATCAACTTCAACATGTTTTGTTCGATCATGTTGGACTGGGTTTCCTGAAATCTGAATTGCAGCTTTGTTGTCACACATAATCCTACTAGCTTCTTCTGAGGGATATCCAATTTCTGACAGTAGTTTTCGCAGCCATAGGACTTCAGCTAATCCCCGTGCAATTCCTCGGAATTCAGCTTCAGCACTTGAGAGGGCGACAACCTTTTGCTTTTTACTTCTCCATGTAACAAGATTTCCTCCCACTAGAGTAAAATACCCTGATGTAGACCTCCTATTACCTTTGTCGCCTGCCCAGTCAGCATCGGTATAAGCATCAATCTTCAGGTGCCCATTTGCTCCGAATAGAACACCATGTCCAGGAGTTCCCTTGAGATACCTGATAATCCGTACAACTGCTTCCATGTGTTGGACTTGAGGTTGGTGCATGAATTGACTTATAACACCTACCGCGTATGCGATATCTGGCCGAGTATGAGCTAAGTAAATAAGCTTTCCCACCGTTCGTTGATACCTTTCTTTATCTGCCAATTCTGCCTCATCTTCCATGAACAATTTCTGGTTAGCAATCATGGGAGTATCCGCAGGTTTGCAATCTAGCATTCCCGTCTCTGCTAGTAGATAAAGGACATACTTCTGTTGACAAATAAAAATCCCTAACTTTGATCTTAGAACTTCGATTGCAAGAAAATACTTTAGTCTTCCCAGATCTTTCATTTCGAATTCTTTGAAGAGATTGGCTTTCAAGTTTGTCATTTCTTCCGAATCATCTCCTGTAATAATCATGTCATCAACATAGATTATTAAACAGGTTATGAGTTTACCTCTTCGTTTCAAGAATAGAGTGTGATCAGAATTGCTTTGATTGTAGCCATATTTCTTCATTACTGTGGTAAACCGACCAAACCAAGCCCGTGGAGATTGCTTTAAACCATACAACGATTTCTTTAGCCGGCAAACTTTTCTGGCCTCAGAACTATCATGGATCCCAGGTGGAGTTTCCATGTAGATTTCTTCCTTCAATTCTCCATGTAGGAAGGCATTCTTGACATCAAACTGGTGCAGTGGCCAATCCTTGTTTGCTGCAACTGAGAATAGAACTCTAATAGTATCAATCTTGGCTATTGGTGAGAAGGTCTCACAGTAGTCAATCCCATAAGTCTGAGTATACCCCTTTGCGACTAATCGAGCTTTATACCTTTCGATTGATCCATCGGGTTTATACTTGATAGTGAATACCCACCGACATTTAACGGGTTTCTTTCCTGGAGGCAGTTCACATTCTTCCCATGTTTCACTTCTTTTCAGGGCTTCAAGTTCAGTGCCAATTGCTTCCTTCCATTCTTTATATTTAAGTGCTTCTTCGACACTTGTTGGTATTTTTTCAGAACAGATGGCGTTTGCGAAGGATCTGGCTTCTGGAACTAAATTCCTCTTTGCGATATTTGCAACTGGATATCTTGACCCTTTTGAACTTCTTTCAGGTGAGTATCTGTTAGGCGGGATTCCCCTAGTTGATCTAGGAGGGAGATCATACCGAGCTGGTTCAGTCACACTCGGAGTTTCCACCTCAACCTGTTGTTCATCATTACACAAATCAGAGTTATTGGGAATATCTGGAGATTCAGAGCCACTTACCTCGGATATCAGTTGAGGAGGATCATTATTGGTGGCAGTGGTACTGTCTTCAGGTTCTTCAGGACTTTCTGTTGGAGTAGGAGTATCAGTATCAGAATCTTCAGGATTATCAGTTGAATTAGGAGTACCAGTAGGAGAGTCATGCACAGGTGGTGCCCAACTTATCCATCTTAATGCGTCATTGTCATTTTCCCCCTGACCATGAAGATGGGTGTGATAAAAGAACTCAGTTTCAAGGAAGTCACAGTTCATTGTTGTGAACATATGACGCCTACTCGGGCTGTAGCACCGATATCCGTGTTGATTAACACCATATCCCAAAAATACACATTTCTCTGCACATGGATCAAGTTTTGAACGTTCTATTTTCGGTATATGGACAAAGACAGAACATCCAAAAACTCGAGGTTCGAGGGTTAAAGTGGATGGCAATTTATGGAAATGTGACAGTGTTTGGAGAGGGGTTTTTAAGGCTAAAGCTCGGGTTGGAAGACGATTAACCAGATACGTTGCAGTTACAAGGGCTTCTGGCCAAAACGTCTTTGGAACTTGGGATTCAATCATGAGAGCACGTGTAATGTCCAATAAAAAACGATTTTTTCTTTCTGAGACTCCATTTTGTTCAGGCGTGTGAGCACACGAAGTTTGATGGATGATTCCCCGTGTTTGACAGAAGGTTTTCATGGAATTATTACAAAATTCCCCCCCATTATCTGACCTGAGAATTTGAATTTCACTTTTGAATTGCGTTTTGACCATGTTACAAAAAAATGTGAACTTCGTAAAAACTTCAGACTTATTTTTTAAAAGATAAGTCCAAGTCATTCGAGTACAATCATCTATAAACGTCAAAAAATAGCGGAAATTTTGTCCCCCTTCAATTTTAGCGGGACCCCAAACATCGGAATGAATTAACAAAAACGGTGAATCAACTCTAGTATCGTTGGGTTTAAACGTATGTCTATGACTTTTTGCCAAAACACAAGTGTCACAATGAAAAGGTTTATTCTTAGGAAATAAATGCGGAAATAACTGACGTAAATAACCAGTGGACGGATGTCCCAATCTTCGGTGCCATAACCATTCTTTCCTATCGTTTGAACCATGAGTCAGCATAACAGAGCCTTGTTGAGTCACTTCATCTACGTAATATAGTCGTTGTCTCTCAGTACCACGCCCAATGATCTTCCCTGTCCTGATATCCTGCAAAATGCAAAAGGTGGGGTGCATTAATACCACACAATTTAATTCCTTCGTAACGTGACTAACGGATAATAACTTGTGAGATAAGGATGGCACATAAAGACATTTAGAAAGTCGTAATTCTTTTGATATTTCGATAGTTCCCCCTCCTTTAACTGGGAGAATTTCCCCATTAGCTGTGTGAATTCGTGTTTTATCAACTCTCGAGTTTGACGTTAGATCATTTATATCAAACGTCATTGTATCAGTGGCACCACAATCAAAAATCCATGAATTACACTTGGCGTTTTTGGTGGCAACATTAACTTCTCCAGATCGGGAAGAAACGTTCTCCTCTTCGAAATCATGCACGTTTAACATTAACTTCTTTCCTCCGCCGTTAATCTCTCTGCTGCCTATGACGGTGGCAGCTTTTACAGTCTTGGAGGTTTTGTGGTTATCACTCCACCATTCTGGATATCCAATGATCCTAAAACATTGTTCTTTGGTGTGTTTCGACATACCACACTCTTCACACTTGAGCTTCCTCTTATCTACAGGCTTGTCTGACCGATGATTCTTGAAAGAAGGTTTTGGGTTTTGAAATTGGTTCCGAGCTCCGTTATGAAGCAAATTTATTTGTTGTACGGCGAAGTTATTGTTTTCGTTTTCAGCCATAGTGGTTTAAATTGTTTAGATTGTGATTTGGGCCTGGTTTTTTTTTAAAATAATGATTTGGGCCTAAAACATTATTTATTGGACTTTAAATTTGGGCTTTGTTTTTGATGTGAATCTGAAACAAAAAATGCACACAGACCACAAAATTGAAATTGGGAAAATTAAAGATGGCGGCTGCTGAATCAAAGGGTGTGTTCGTGTGAGAATGGTGAGTTAAAAAAAAACTATTCTGATCGAAGGGTGTTAAGTTCGTGTATACTACTTTCCTAGTCGAAATAATAGCTAGTCGACTAGGGTGTTCGTGCCTTTTGGAAGAATTGTTAATGTCGCCGTTGCTGCCCACTAAATCGGACGAAGAAGATGGCTTCGATAAATTCACTGGCGCTTTGAAGATTTACAATCCGTGTTCAAAGGTTGCTATCTGGAGGTTGCTAGTCGAAGCCTCGAGTTCGTGTACCAGGTAATCCTAGTCGAATTAAACAAATTCAATGAAATCTATTCGTGTACTTCGGACTCTTCTAGTCGTGTACTAGAATTTCTGATCGAAATAGGAATAAAATCTAGTCGTGTATGCGTGTTCGTGTGTGTTTGTTTTCTGGTCGTGTGTCCCTGTTCGTGTATGCTTGTTTTCTATTCGTGTATATGAATTCGTGTAAGCTGTTTTCCTATTCGAATCTGCTAGTCGAATAGGTTGTTTTTCTGGTCGAATGAACTAGTCGAATTAACTAGTTCGAACAGGTACTTTGACAGTAACCTGCTCTGATACCATGTAGAAATTAATAATAGGGTTTTGTGGAAGAATATTTGTATTTCATCACTTTAAAACGATTACATAGGACACCTATTTATAGGAAAATAATAACCTAACGGGCCCAAGTCCACATACGGACTTGGGCTTACATTTATTTTTGGGCTCCTATGTCTAACAGTATCTTCTTAGTTTAGCCCAATTCCTTCATTTCGAACTCTTTCTTGATCAATCCCTTGGTACCTTCGACCTCAGCCTTGCTTTTACAAGCAATCAACATATCATCTACATAAAGTAGTAGATAAATATACTCACCTGTTGCATACTTCTTGTAATAAACACAACTATCATAGTTGCTCATGCTAAACCCATTTCTCAACATAAACACATCAAACCGTTTATACCACTTCCTTGGAGACTGTTTCAGACCATATAGAGATTTCTTCAACAAACATACCTTGTTGCCAGTTCCTTTCTCAAACCCAGGAGGTTTCCTCATATAAATGGTTTCCTCCACATTACCATGTGAAAAAGCCGCCTTCACATCAAGTTGCTCCAACTCGTAATCCATGCAAGAAACCAATGAAAGCATAACTCGGATAGAAGTTTGACGAACTACCGGAGAAAATACCTCATTGTAGTCAATACCTGCTCGCTGTGTAAACCCCTAAGCTACCAGCCTTACCTTGTACCTAGGCTTTTGAACTCTTTCAGTCCCATCCTTGATTTTGAATAACCACTTACAAGTTACCACCTTTTTACCTTTTGGTAGATCAACTTTCTCCCAAGTATTATTCTTCTTCAAAGAACTTATCTCTTCCTTCATGGCACAAATCCACTTCGACTTATCCGCCGAATTAATCGTCTCTTGGTAAGTGAGAGGCTCACGTGTATCTTCCTCCTCGGCAATAGCAAATGTGTAAGAAACTATATTACTCTCATCCCACGGGTTTAGTCGTTGTTCTTCTCTCTCTTTCCCGAGCTAGAACATAACCATCCAGATTCTGACCTTGAGGATTACCATCTTCCTCGTCACTACTCCCCTGAATATCCTCAGTTTCGTGATGAATGACTGGCTCAACCGGATCACCGTGTGATTCCACCTCAATCTCGACATGCTCCTCAGAATCTGTGGCACCAACACCCTTGAAAGTACCCTTATACATAAGGCTCTCATTAAACACCACATACCTACTGATTATGATCTTCGGTTTGACATCATCTAACCTCCATAATCGATATCCCTTCACACCATCAGGATATCCCAGGAATATGCACTTTATAGCTCTTGGTTTGAGCTTATTTCCCTGATTCGCTTGTGAATATGCAACACAACCAAATATCCCCAACATCTCATAACTCGCTGGATGCCCTGACCACATATCCATAGGTGTCTTCTTCTCCAATGCTCCTGATGGAGACCTATTGAACCTACCGAACGCCTCGTTCTTGTGTCGAAGATGCTTCCCTTTCCTACTTGTCTAGTTTTCAACCAACTGCTTCCACTCCTTGAACCTACCGAACGCCTCGTTCTTGTGTCGAAGAAAGTAAATCCAGACCCTCCTAGAGTAATCATCAACAATCGATAGAAATTACTTACACTTACTCATCGATTCCACCGTATAAGGGCCCTAGAGATCAACATGTACATAGTCTATAACTCCCGCTGTAGTATGTTTACCTCGCCCAAAACTCACTCTGGTCGATTTCCCAAACACACAATTCTCACAGGACTCGAGCTTTCTCGGACTTCTCTTCCCAAGCATCTCTCTCTTCTCCAGTTCATGTAGTCCTGCTTCGCTGATATGACCCAACCGTTTATGCCAAACCTGTGCAAGACTTTCCTTCTCTTCGACACCAACATTAACTTCACCAGCTTCCGCCCAACCATCCAAGGAGTATACACAATTTTCCTTCCTAGTTCCACAAAGTACCATCATGGAGCCTTTTATGACATTTACTCTTCCATTCTGCATCTTTCTGGTGTATCCCTCTTTCTCAAGAGTCCCCAAGGATATCAAATTTCTCTTTAACTCGGGAATATAGCACACGTTCTCGAGTACGAAACTTGAACAATCCTTCATTTGTACCATCACCTTTCCTATCCCCTTGATAGCACATGCTCTATCATCTCCTAGTAGCACAATACCACCGTTATACTCCTCAAAGTCGAACAAGTACTCCCTCGTAGGAGTCACGTGATACGACCATCCAGAATCCATGATCCATTCTTTCGGCATCTTCCCACTAATAGCTATGAGTTAATCCGCATTGGCATAACCAACATGATGTGATCCAGAACTTGACCTCCCATCCTTCTTGATAAAATTTGATTTCTTCTTGTTCCGTTGGGGACAATATCTCCTTCGGTGATCCTCAGAATATATATTTAACACTTTGGTTTATAAGTACCCTTACCTCTTGACTTTGAACGCGACTTCCCTCTAGATTGTGATCTTCCTCTTTGTTCAGTCCTTCCCCTTACAAATAACCCATCACCACTATCTGATCTTGCATCCCCCCTTTTTTCAACTCCCGTGAATTTAGAGTAGAAAAAACGTCTTCCAGTTCCAGCGTCAGGGTCTCTCTCCCGTATAGCAACGTCTCCACAAAATTCTCATACGATTGTGGCAATGATATAAGTAAAATAAGGGCCCGGTCTTCATCCTCAATCTTGATATCGATATTCGCCAAGTCACCGATAAGATTATTAAACTCGTGTATGTGTTCATACATCTATTTCCCGAGCCCATGTAGAAAGTGTACAACTTCCTCTTTAGGTACAATCTTGTAGTCAATGAATTAGTCATCTATAATGACTCCAGCTTCAACCAAACACCCGCATCAGACTTTTCCTCGGTAACTTCTATAAGAACCTTGTTACCCAAGCAAAGAAGTAAAGCATTGTGTGCTTTTCTATAGGGCTCCGTAGCCAATGCAGTTTCCTTAACTGTGGTACCCTCCGAAAACTTGTCTATGGCAGCTTCCCAACCGTGTTGGATCAAGATGGCTCGCATCTAGTCATCTGACCCACTTAATATCGACCAAATCCGATTCACATATGATGAATATGGATATGGATAAACGGAGTATACTTAAATATTGAAGTATATATTATTGAAAAAATAAAAGAGCAACTCATATGCTAAAGTTATGATTAGGATAAATTAATCAAATTGTAACATATTATCATATTATCTTGTATTGGTAAAATTTTTTGTGAGTATATCACTTTCGTTATAAAAAAAACTTGCTGTTTCGAAGATGATATTAATATGCATATTATTTGAAGCGCATTGCTAGAAGTTATAAAAATTTATATCTTAATCGAAAACAATATATAACTTTCAAAGGGTTAAGGAAAGCTAAAAAAAGAAAAAAAAAAAGGAAAATAGAACAAAATGAAGAAAAAAGGGTTATATGCTGTCAATCCAAATAGAAAAAACCAAAACCCAAAATATATAGAGAAAAAAAAGGGAGATTGAGTTGGCTGACAACATAGTAGCATGAACAATGTTATTAGACTCAGACATGAATAGACACTAAGAGCATCCGAAGTGATAATGAGGATTGTGGTGATTGTGGGATTACTTTTGCTGACGTGGCAGTGAGAATGATGATCGTGAGATTTTGGGTGATATGATAATGAGGATTGTGGTAATTGTGGGAGTTGTGAGACCCAGTTTTTTATTTTTATTTTTTTTCTTAAACATTTATATAAAAGAAAAATAAATAATTAAAACAATATAAATTATTAAAACTAATAATTAAAACATGTAAATAAGATAAATAAAAAACAATACAAATAATTAAAACAATACAAATTATTAAAATTAAAATAAATACTAAGCTAACTCATCCCATATTTTTCTTGGATTTTTATTTTCTCCGCTTCGATCCACTCCGCTTGTGCTCGCGGCAACCCCTCCGTGCTCTGTTGAAGAAACAACATATCGTCTCTTCTTGCACTTGCTAAAGCCGCTTGTTCTTGTGCATGGAGTGTTTGTGCCTTTTTTTGCGCGATATCTTTTTTTGTCTTTGTAATTTTTTTCAAGTGTGTCGCGATGAGCCCACAAAGCGTCGACGACGAAGATGTTTGTGCCTTATCGGAGGCGTCGGATGATTCTTTTCTTTTACTACCTCTTTTTTTTTCCTGAAGGTCGTTCTTGTTGATCATCCGCAAATATATCATCCGCTATGTCAACGTCGTCTAGGTTGACGGTGTCGACTGGAGTATCTAATTTGACAAATGAACGCCATTTGCTGTGATCTCTCCAGACTTCCCACGCCCCCATATGCCTAAACTGCGAACCCTCCGTCTCATAGTACATTTGACGAGCCCCCTCTATAACCTTCGAGTCGTCGGTCCCACTTTGCCGAATTCTTAAAGTCTCCGCATGGTGGCCGATAAACAACTTAACCAAGGCACTCATCGCCGTAAATTTGTTGTTGATGGACTCCTTGTTTCTCTTCCCCAATTCTAGCACCCTCGCTTCTTTGTTGTAACCCGAAACGATCCATTTCCAAAATGTTGCGTCGGGTTGGGCGTTTCCTTTGTCGGCATCTTCGGAAATGTGGCACCACATCTTTGCCAAAAGGACCTCCTCTTTTTTCGACCATAAAACTTTTCTGCACGTCTTTTTCTTTTTGGGATTAGACGTGGACGATCGTCGCGTTTCTTCGACCACATCGTCGGTTTCTTGGACGATTTCTTGAGTTTCTTGAACTCGGCTTTGTGATTGATCGGTTGGAATTTGTGTTGCTGGGGATAAAAAGATTGGGATTGTTGGGTAAAAAACTGTGATTGTTGTTGGGGGAAAAAAGAAGATTGGTGTTGCATCATAAGTTGTTGATGCATTGCAAATTGTTCGGGATAGAACATTTGTTGTTGTTGAGGTTGTTGCGCTAAATATGTGTTTAGAATTTGTTGTTGTGGGTTAAAGTTTGGTATTTGGGGTGAAAATAGGGCGTTTGTTGTACCGTGGTAGTTAGCGAAACCGGATGGTGTTTGTGATTGTGGTGTCGAAGGATTGTTTGTGTTTGTTTGGGGAGCGTTTGAAGAAGACGAAGACATTTTGGTTAAGATTGGGATTATTGGTATGAGATTATGGTATGAGATTGAGAATAAGATTGAAAGAAGGTGTGATTTTTTTGGTTAAAATGTGGTTGTATTTATAGATGAAATTTGGGAAAAAAAATAAAATAAAATATATATATATATATATATATATATATATATATATATATATATATATATATATATATATATATATATATATATATATATATATATATATATATATAACGGTATTATTACCGTTTGATTAAGAAAAAATAATAAATAAATAAAATCTCGAAAACGAGTCGTTGTGGCGACAACGGTCGCCCACAACGAGGCTCACAACGACCAAGCCCGGAGTGGTAACGAGCCAGGACGCTCGTTGTAAGTTCGAGAACGAGCCACAACGGCTCACACTCCGGATGCTCTAACAAGTTCAAATTGTTAGTATATGTGATGAACAATGTTATTAGACTCATAAATGGATAGGCACTAACACCTTTAAATTGTTGGTATATATAATGCGGGATAATACTTAAATATTAAAGAATATTGTTGTGAAAAGTAAGAACGTAATTATGATAGGGATAAAATTGTTGAATTACCTTTAATCTTTAATTTTTATTTTTAATATATAGTAAAAGAGACACATTAAATATCCCATCACAAAGTAAGATTTTTAAAATGGATAATATTTTTGATTTCAGCCGTTAAATCAGATAGATGATGTTATCAAAAACTTATTATATTTTACACCTTCTTACAATACATAATTACATTCCCTCTTTAATTAAATCTCAACTGAAATAAAAAATATATAATTCTAATTTACTTATAAAATCGCTCAATTTGGACTATGATTACCTTATTGTTATTCTAAAATATCCTAATACAAAATATCAAAATAAGCATATAAACGTAAAGATGTATATGTTATTATAACTATAAATAACATATGTATAAACGTAAATGTGTATATGTTATTATAACTATAAAAACATTATTATATATATATATATATATATATATATATATATATATATATATATAGGATTAGGATATTATATAAAGAGGTTGAAAATAAAAAGTATAGGAAGGAACAAGGGGATGACATGTGTCCAATAAATAATTAGGGGGTTGTGATCTCATTAAGGGTATTATTGGTATTTTGGAATCCACATTTAAATCTCTGTCCTTTTAGATCTCCTTTATTATTTAAAATTGTTTCTTTCTTCTTTTAGATCTCCTTTATTATTCTAAATTGATTCTTTTTTCAATACATAATCAATTAATTATTGTTCATATCCATTCTTTCTTTCTTAGAGTTTAAACACATAATTAATTTTTCATAAATTGTTTATATCGATTCTTCAATTTGATACATACTTTTTTACGTATTCATCTCTGAAGAATTTTCGAAGATTTCATAAACTTATACACAAAGACATTACTGTACAAATTTATGCATATTGTTTGCAATTTATTTATAAACTTAATCACTTTCATATATCAAAACATAAAATGGATCATAATATTTATTTCTATAAACTTTATATACGTATTGTGTTTTAAACTTATGGACAATGAATTTTAAAGTTATGCACATACTAATGTAAAACCAGATTTTATAAACGCATATATATACACATTACTTTATATACTTATGCACATATATTTGTCAAAATAATAAAAGAACCACAATACTAATTTCTAAACATTTATGCACAATTTAAACTTATGCACATTGTTTTTTTTTGAACTTTTATGCACACATTATTGCATCTAATATATGATTCTGGTTTTTGCATGTGGTTTTTATGACATTGTAACGACTTAAACAGAAATATGTTACAAACAAATATGATTGGATTCATCCTATTCATAGAGTAAACAAATTTGACAAGAAAAAATATTTAATTAGCTGATCAATAACTTTAAACTAAAAGTTGAACAGATAATCTTTATCAAATAATCCAAAAAAATAAAATAAAAAATTGGAGCGTTTAAAATAATTCCAGATCTCGTCAAAAGAACCCGGATATCGATCGAATCCGCGGAAATCGGAGAAGAAAATGATGATGATGAGGAATCTCCCTCCTTCTGTCACTGCTCGGTGTCTCCGGTGACGTTTGGAAGATGACGAAATCGGAGAAGAAGATGATGATGAGGAATCTTCAACGTATTTCTTCTTTTTTTTTTCTTCGATTTTTTCCCCCTTTTTTCCGGTAGGTTTTGATTTTCACAACGGAGACTTTACGACGGATTCTGATGACGAAATCGGAGAAGAAACTGTGAAATCGGCGGTTTGATTATGATTATGATCGGAATTAGTTTTTTTGGATTTTGATTGGAGACGATGATGATGAGGATTTAGGTTTGATTGGAGGTGAAAATTAGGTTTTTTGGTTTTCACGGCTGTTTGATCAATATTTATTATTGATTAAATAACCTGTTATAATAAAGCCCCCAAAGTTCAAGGTTTTTATAAAAATGCCATCGTGTGGACTTGTTTGAAAAGTTAGAAGATGTGGATAAATGGAGGGCTAAGATCACTTACTATACTTTTTATTTTAATTTTTTTTTACATTAACCCTCCCCTATATATATATATATATATATATATATATATATATATATATATATATATATATATATATATATATATATATATATATATAGAGGTTGGTTCTTGTAAAACAAACCTTAAGGTAAAATAAGTAAAAAAAAATTAAAAAATAATTTTTAACGTTAGATATTTTAAATTATCGTTCATTTTAACTATATCTCAAACTTTAAAAAACGAAGTTTTGTTGTACATCATAAAATGGGTAGTTTTACCGTTGTGCATCAAATTTGAATATTTAGTGCACAAAAACAAAGAATTTGATGCACAGTCTCTAAATGACATATATTTTGATGCATATCAAAACTTGCTTTTTTAAAGTTTGTTATAATTGAATAAATAAACGTAATACAAAATTACACATATAATAAATTATTTTTTCATATTTTTTTACTTATTTTACTTTAAGTTTTGGTTTATAAGAACCTCTTCCTATATATATATATATATATGTGTGTGTGTGTGTTAGTTATATCATACGTGTAAAATTGTCTTCTCATAATAACCTAAAAATCTATATAAACGTACGATATTACTATGTATGAATAAAATTTGTTCAGTATATCACATCCGTTATAAAAAACTAGTGTTTTGACTTCAATTTTTAGGGACCTTTTCATGTCCAGTTCTTTTTATGCCTTTTTCATGATGTTTTTGTTAAAATGATCTTTCGGACACACGAAAAAAAGTTTGAAAAAGCTAATTTTTCTTTTTATCAAATCAATATGAAACTGATAGTTTCAATTTTCCTTTAGTAATGTATGTTTAAAAACCTATTTCGACACGTAGGGGTGAATGTGGTACCAGTCTCGTACCGAACCGGTATCAGTTTTATTTTACTTATTTTTTTTGGTACCGAATACCATACCGAAATAAACCGATTCGGTACCGGTCTGTACGATGCCATACAAAATACCGAAAAAACCGATACCATTGGTACCGAATATCGAATTTTTTAAAAATGTGATACCGAGTACCGTACCGCTTTTATTCGGTTGGTATCGGTTTGGTACCAATACGGTACCGGTATTTCGATACATTTGCTCACACCTACGACGCGCGTTCTTTTAGTCTTTGTTATATACAATTTAATAATAATTTTCCAATTTCAATTGATGTAAATATTAATTAATGTTATCCGTACACTAGTTAAGTGATGAGCAATAAAATTATTTGCTTATAAATGACATGGGGTTACAAAAACAAAAAAGAAAGTTAAACTTAGCTTGATGTGAATTTATCTTCCCAAAATTTACTACCTCTTTAGCTTCTAGTCAAATTATATATATTATTCAGTATCTTTGTTTTGAGTAAGAAACATTGAAAGATCATCAATGGATATAAATGGCACAATTGTAATGGTCACAGGAGCATCATCTGGTATTGGCTGGGAACTCTGTATAGATTTAGCCAATGCTGGTTGCCGAATAATAGCAGCTGCACGTAGAACCGACCGTCTCAAGTCCTTATGTGATGATATTAACACTCGTGCAAGTGGAAATGAAGCCGGTAATGAAAATGTGGTGGCTGTGTCTGTGGAGCTTGATGTTAGTGCCGATGGTTCAGTCATTGAAGCTGCTGTTCGAAAAGCTTGGGTTGCTTTTGGCCATATCGATGTTTTAATCAACAACGCTGGTGTTAGAGGTATGATTAAAGTTGAAATAATCAATAAACATTGTTATAAAATAAATCACATGTTGATATCCAAAAGGTTGATCTTACCAAACACTAAGATCATTTTGGTGTAAAAAATAATAACTTTTGCCACACTAAATTGATTTTCACTCTAATGTTATACATCGAAACTCCTTTTTAACTATAAAATAGTTATAAATAACTATTTTATTGAAGAACGATAACTTATTGTCCGCGCGTTACGACGGATATTAGAAACATAGATTAGCAAACATTTAAGTAAAAAAGAAAACTTCTAACAATTTAAATTCGTAAAAGTAGTAGCGAAAAGAGTCGAACCAATTTTCTTTGAAAAAAGGTATGCATTTTAACATCATTCCTTGCTCTTTTCATATAATTAATTAATTGTATTCAAAAAATATTAAATGAAAACTTGATACATTATTTAATATCACTTATTCATATGTATATATATTATATGTTTCCGAAAAAGAAATGAAAGAAATATGTAACTTAATAATTTATTTAATAGCGTAAAAATTTAAAGATAAGATCCGAAAAAGAGACTATTTGGTAATTTTTCAAAACTTTAATTAAGTTCTTTTGCAAAACCCTCGCTACCGGAGAGGAGGGACGCGCGTTTTGCCATTCAGCCAGCAACCACTTTTGTCAGCAAATTTCGTTAGAAATGGTATATATTTGTGTCAATTCCTAAATTATATATATGAAATAAAGTTAAATACTATACTTATTTTAAATGTCTAAATTATTATTATTATTATTATTATTATTATTATTGTTATTTATTTACCCACAAAAAGTTTGAGATTGTTTTTACAATATATATTTAATAATCTAATTATAAGCTTTTAATATATATATTTAATAAATAAGTGATTTATGAAATTTGGTGTAATCGATACTGCTATAGCATCAAATTCGGTGTAAATAAGTGATCAAAATAATAATTATAAATACTATCAATTAACAAAGACAATCTCTAGTAAATAGTAAACTTATTATTTTATATTATAACTATATTATAGATTTGATAGTAAAGTTTTTGAAAAAGTTTATATGTGATGTAATGGTTAAGATACCTAACTTATGTTTTGTTATTAAGGTCAAGATATTCATTCATCTTGTCTATTCTTTTTAAATATGTTCCCAATAATTTTAATAAAATGTGACTTTAGTTATACTAAAATTTGGTTGAATTTCAATTTCATAATTATTTTGAAAAAGAAGAAGTTTATAAATTATTATCAGTTTTATCTGATTCTAAAAATTGAAATTCGGTTGAATTTTCATAATTATTAAAATAAAAATCATTTTTGTAAACAATCATGTTATGACGGATTATATCCGTAAAATTTATTTTTAGTTTTCGTGAGTTATATTAAAGTTGGCAAATCGTCTTTTAAACTCTATCTAAGCTAGATATAAGCGCAACTCGATAATAAAAGAAAGAAAAAGTACGATTCAATTAAAAAATCTAAATTCATTGTTAAAGTTTTATAATTTCTAAACCCGCCGCAACGCGCGGGTTAGAAAAATCTTGTTCTATTCAATTTTGGTGTCTTCTTAAACTTAACTTCTATATTAGACAATTAGTTAAGGGCCGGTGTGTTACACTAACATGTTAATGATAAACTTAAAAAGGGATACATGAACATCACTTGCGCATATGTCGTCAAGTGTCAACTCGCCATATTGAATGAACAAACATTCACTATCTAGAATACATTATTTTGGTATTTGACTGGTTTTAGCAAATATATGTCCGTAAATGTGTGAGCCTTTGAGAGCGCACACATCGACATTGAGATATTGATTATTTGCTTTTAAGTTATTAATTATTGGTTAAGTGTTAAAAGTTAATAATTAAATTACTAGAGTGATTGTTTTTGTAAGTTAATGGTTAACTTGGAGATTAAGTTTTGCATATCTATAAATTAAACTTTATAGATTAGGTTAAAACAATCCTACGTAAAAAAATCTCTCTCCCTCTACCTCTTGGTTTCGGCCGAACAACCCAAAGAAATGGGTTTTCGGTTTTCGTTGATTCAAACAAAGGAAAGGAAGTCAAGATCGTTGACTAGATAGGGACAAGTACTAGCATACAAGTATATCGAACAAAACGGTGTCGTGTATGTAACCAAAGATAGGTATTACACTTAGATTTACTGCTTTCATACAAATAATTCAAGTCTTAAAGATATAACTTAATCCGATTTAATTATTCTATGTGATCCTATTTCCCTCTCTCATTTATTATTCAACAATATGACTCGTGTTATATAGCTATATATTAGTTGAATCAAAAGAAGCCTCCATGACTCATACACCTAGAATCAAATTAATCATAGAATCTTTACATGATGTAATTGGCTATATTGGTTAAACACGCTCTTCACATGTTCGAAATTAGGATCCCACACAAGGACATACATGTATTTCATTTTCCTTTAATAAAAGTGAATAATGCTATAATTAATTTAATTAGTTATTAAAATATAACTAAGGAAGATTTTTCAATAAATAAAAATTATATAATTAATTTGAATAAGACTTTATATTAATTACTTAATAACACTGCCCATTCGCTTATTCATGTTGTAAAAGTGAGGTAGGTTGAGGTTTAAATATGTGTAGTTAGTGGTTATAGTCATTTTGTGATTGGACTCGTTTGTGTTTGGTTGTCGGTGAGGTTACGTGATGAAATTCGCCTTTTTCAAAATAAACATTGCACTTAGCTATTGTTTGAGTATAGTTTTGCGACGTTTTAAATGACATGGTCGTTTAAAAATAAAAATTATTGTGAATAAAGAAAGAAATCTCAAAATATGATACTAATATATTTAATCAGAATCCTAAAACGTGTATGTCAATTCTACATTTATTCATAACATTTTTACTTAGATGTCAAATACTTAAAGACTTATGTCTCGTTAAAGCCTTAGTAGAAAAAATCTTATGGGACAAAAATCTAGTAAAAGAAAAAGAGCACATAATTCATTAGATACGTGTTGGGTCGTTGGCTCGTTAAAAACCTTCTCATGAAAACTCGATTGGACAAAATCTTGGTATATTTCTCTTTGATGGTCAGATTGTTTGTTCTCTTTCGGTCGACGCATGCCAATGTCATAACCGAACTTCTTGTAGGTTGAAGTAGTAAGTGTCTAGTAAATAAATCCACCAAATTATCGCTCAAACAAACTTGTTAAACTATAGTATCACCACACTTCTTCAAGTCGTCAGCAAATAGATCTTTGGCTTGTATGTTTGATTTGGTCACCTTTGAAGTGCCCTTCCTTAAGTTTACTTTATTGAGAGTCATACAATTATAGTTTCATTACATCATAATACATACTTGGTTTGTGATCTTAATTGAGCGTCACACAATTACAAATTCGTTATATCATAATACATATTCGGTTTGTGATCAACAAACATGATGTTAAGCCAGATTTGTTGCATATATAAGATAAACTAGACATGGATGGGTTAGAATGATATAAACAAAATATATGATTCACTCAATATCTTGAAAATGATTACATTTAAATAAATAACAACATATCATGATCCAGATCCTTGTATGAGGTATGTGCACAAACATAACCATAATTTTCATAACTCTTTTAATACAAATTATCCTGAGCATTGTATCACATGTTGTTTTAAGGATTAATTACCTAAATTGTCTATCTATTTTCATTGTGAAGGTGTCACACATTGTCTTTTATTCCTCCGGACCTATGGATCTACCAACTGTCATTTACATCTTGTATTTCTGGTTTATGACCACACCACCATTTTTTATCCGTGTAGTTTCTATCGTCTTTATATCGTTGATTGCGTCTTGTGCATGAGTGCATCCCTTCATGTAGTTTTTGTTGTGCACCATCCGCCTTGGTGTCAGCTCACATGTATTATTAGGGTCCTTTTATAACTATACTATGGGTGTTTAGGAATCTGCTCCATAGAGTGCGCTCGAGCGGGGGACGGGGGACATAAAAAAATGTAACTAGCTAATTAACCTTTATTGTTGACAGACTAATATAAGCGCGTCGGATTTTCCATGTATTGAATGATTTAGAGTGATCAATAATATCCATATGAGATTTTTATTCTTTAAAATACCCAATATTAATTAGAATTCTATTGATATTGAACTGCGCATTTAGGTACGGTAAGAAGTCCATTAAATTTGTTAGAAGAAGATTGGAATAAAACATTCGGAACAAATGCAACCGGTTCATGGTTGGTTTCAAAGTATATTTAACTACAAATGGTCGCTTTTAATCAAGGTGGATCCATAATTAACATCTCTTCAATTGCTGGCGCAAATCGTTTTCTTCCATCTGGAGCTATTGCATATGCTTCTTCGAAATCAGCCCTTAATACCATGACAAAGGTAATGTGAACAAATCCCTCCAACCTCCTTTCAACTTTATGATGTTCATGTATTTTCCATTAGATAATATTATCTCTGTATACGGATGCGTAAAAAAAAATTCAAGCTTCAAAATTTCTTATATATATATATATATATATATATATATATATATATATATATATATATATATATTAACTATCAATAACGATGATGTGAGCAGGATACTTTATTCATTTTTAATTTGAATTGCTACATAATCCGTGTAGGCGATGGCAATGGAACTTGGAAAACATAACATAACGGTAAACTCCATATGTCCTGGCTTATTCAAGTCTGAGATTACTGAGGGACTAATGAAAAGAAATGGCTTGAGAACTATGTTTCAAAAACGGTGCCATTGAAAGACCTAGGCACCAGTGACCCAGCTTTAACTTCTTTGGTGAAATACCTAATCCATGACTCCTCAAGCTACGTGACTGGCAACATTTTCATAGTTGATGCTGGATACACCTTACCAGGTGTCCCGATTTATTCGTCACTTTAAACTCACTCATGAGATAAGCGAGTTATGTCCTTGAAACAATATGTTGAGCTATACTTATTCGTTAAATCATAATAAATATGACATTTATGTAAAAATGTATATGGAATCTCTTGCTTGTCGTAATAATTGAATGTTGGGGAAATCCCTATTAAGTATGTAATATTAGTCGTCAATATTAACACAATACATTGTTCTAAATAACATTTATGGCGTCTTTGTTACGAAACATTTAGGACGTCTTTATTAGGTGTGGCGTTTTAAAAACGTGTCATGGTGGGCATTATTGTGTTACACCCCGAGTTTTTTTGTACCGTTATGGGAATTATAGAGAAAACAAAAAGGGTGAAAAATGGTTTTTTTTTTTTAAATAACTAAAATGATCATTTGATTGTAAATTAGAGATTATATCTCAGATTATATGTATACTTAAATGTCAAAACATCGACTTTTTTACAATTTATCAATGTTTAGATCACTTAATAATAGTAAAACAATATATACAAGTATATATAAAATTATAATATATAGTAAATTTTTACCGTCTTTTTACGCCCTGAAAAACGTGATGTCTCGCCATGTCTTCCAAAGCTTGAGGCTTGCTCAAGCTGTCACGTCTCTTACGTTATCTTCAATCTTGATACAATACAAGAAGGGATAACTATACTAAATAGCTTCTATGATATACAAATACAAACATATGAGAGGAAAGCAACCTATCACATCAAACTGAAATTAGGTGAACGAACCGATTGACAATACATGTATTAGAGGATGGCAATTTTAAGGAGTTAATTGCAAAACTCGTCCTTGTGGTTTGTGCAAAAATGCACTCACAGTACTTGACATTCATTATATGCACGGATCAACCTTGTGTACAAACTCCCATCCAAAACAACTATGCAAATATACATATTCATGTTCTTTAGCCGACGATAACGGAAAAAATGACATCTGTGATGACTTACAGTTAAAGTTGTTGATCGACTAAACGTTTAGAAACCACTTGGTCAGAATAAGCAGTATGGAGATGTGGTAATGATATGATGAATTCATGGATCCTTTTTCCCTTTCCGCGGACATTGTTGAAAATGTGATTTACCTATAACCGAAAAACTACAAGAGAATTCTCATGTATGAAGAATATTTGGATGAATTAAGTACACTATAGTTTTATCATTGTAATTCTTCATTCAAGCTTATCTTTTGTGGAAAGTTCATGCTAACCGAGAGGCCACAATCATGCTAGTTTTTTTTTTTTTTTACCACATAACCTGCTGCTGTTTCAGCTGCTGTTTCAATGGTGACGGAGAGTATTTCCTGATATAGATGAGCTTCTTAAAACAAAGGTGTGCTTGACATATGTTGAGGTAATTAGGGTATCTACTTGTAGAATATGGTCATTATTTAATTCACTACTAGCAATCTACAATAACAGTATAGAGTCACATAGATATCACGTTAAATGTTGGTTTAAGTGTTTTATATATCTTGACACTTGACAGTTTACTAATCTAATTTTCTTTTTCTTTCCAAAAGTGACGTTTGATATCGTATTATATTTAACGTTATTTGTTATATCCTAAAAGTTAATTAGCTAGTTTTAAAGCATACTCGTTTTACATTTAGAATTTAAAATGCAGTTTTTGGTTTACGTATGATGTTACTAATGAGAAAAGCGGGGACTTCAAATATCGAGAGTTCCGCCTGTTACGATTCTTATTCACATGATTTATTGAGTTTTCACTCTTTCACATGATTTATCAGATCTTCTCCTATCCTTGCTATAATGTCGTTTCCTTCTTGAAAATCGAAATCAATTTTTCACAAAACCTAAATGGCAAAGTCTTTAAAGGAATCCCCATATTCCAACTTGCATATCCCATCTGAGCACGTTTTTATGAAGCCTACAGTTCTTCCTACAAAATTCTTGCTAAGATGAAGTCCATGTGTTCCGCATAGTGTGACATTATCTCTGATCTTTATTTTATCAAAACGCATCTTGATGCAGCGAATGATGTAAATAACATTTGCCTAAAAGGTATATCTTTAATGGTCGAGCAATGGAATCTATGGGATTAGAAGATAAGGAAAAAAGGTCTGAACATACTATTCCAATAACAACGTTTTTTCAATATGTAGAGATTTTTGGTTCTTGAAATGGGTTGCTTTTATTAGGTGATGATGATCGCTACATATTATTTATGGAACCCTTCAACTGATCAGCTCGATTGTTGGCAAATTTAAACGGTCGTTATATACTTAGAGGACAATGTAGGAACTTTGTCGTTGGTTATGACTCGACAACTAGTGCATACAAGTTTGTAAAGATTGTGTGTGTTACGTCTAACCATATGAAAAGTAATAAAATAAGGGCCCATATGCATGATGGTTCTTGTTATGATGCAACTAAGGCACATGTTTATAAATGCAAAACCGATTGTTGGAAATTTTTTTTAAAGATTTCCCATGTCATATTCGAAGACGCTCAAGGTATAACCATGAATGTGTATCCACATTAGGTTATGTTTCGGGATTATTTAGGTCAAGATGAAGTTGAAGATCTTGTCATTGTATACATTGATTTACCAAATAAGGAGTTTAAAGAAATCCAGAAACCAAAATGGTTAGAGCCTACTTGCGTGACTGAATTTGAGTTGTGTTTTTGAAGGACAATGTTTTATTCATCACTGTCCTTCAAAAACATGAAACTCAAATGCAGAAGAAGGTATTAACCAATTAGGTTTTGAGATTTGTTTAAACTTCTCATTTGCTAAACAAAAGTATCCAAAGGCTAGATTTATAACTTCTTCTTCACCAAAATCATCTTGAAACATAAGTCAATGTAGATACCCATTCATAGTTACATTGTGAGGGTTTTCGAATATAACATATGAGAAATCTTTTATCTTTTCCAACCGTCGGTTTTGCTATTATAAAGGTGCTCCTGAGTTTCATCATACCAAAAACCGTTATATTGAGGACCATCAATCCCTTATTTTGAATATGCAAGAATTGAGCTACAACATGCACAATCCATACAACCTTGTATGCACTAGTTTTCGAGTCATAACCAAGTGCAAAGTTCCTAAATTGTCCTGCAAATAAAAGACTGTTAAAATTCCTCAACAATAGAGTCAAAGGGTTCCATAAATAATACGTATTATCATCATCACCTAATAAAAGCAATCCACTGCAAGAACCTAAAATCTCTACATATTAAGAAAAGTTTGTTCATACCTTGTTTTCCCATCTTCTAGTCCTATAAATTCCATTGTTGGAGCATTATTTATATATGTTTTAAGGAAAAGGTTATTTACGTCATTTGTTACTTCAAGATGCAATTTGATGAAGCACACCATGTGGAAGATACGGACTTTATTTGTAGCTAGAAGTTTGATGTCAGATTTTCAAGCTTTGTGAATACAAGCTCAAATATAATATGCATTTTAGAATTTGACGAATATTTTAGAAGACTTCACAATTTAGGTTTTGAGAAGAAAAAAAATACATTCCTTTAGTCGATAAATGTATCTTTTAAGAAAATTTAATATATCAACTATCAGATAGGGGATTAATGAATAGGGGAATATAGGATACAAGAGTGAACCATCAAAAAAGTCATGTGAATTAGGGATTTAACCGGAGAAACTTTCAAGGCGGAGCAAATAAGTATATTTTGTTTTCAATTCTACTTCAGATCCAGAGCACGCTTCTTTCTCGTTAATAACATATGTTAGTAACAAAAACTGCTAATTCCATATATAAAGAAATATGTTATTGTGCTAGACACACTTGATAAGCAGTGTGGAGATGTGGTAATGATATGACTTCATGGCTCCTTTTTCCATTTCCGTGGACATTGTTGAAAATGTGATTTACTAGTAACCGAAACACTACAATGGAATTCTCATGTATGAAGAAAATTTGGATTAATTAAGTACACTATAGTTTTGTCATTGTAATTTTTCATTGAAGCTTATCATGCCAACCGAGAGCCCACAATGAGCTTCTTAAAAAAGAGGTGTGGCTGACATTATGTTAAGGTGATTAGGGTATCTACTTGTAGAATTTGGTCGTTATTTAATTCACTACCGGCTGTCTACAATAACAATATATAGTCACATAGATATCACGGTAAATGTTGGTTTAAGTGTTTTATATATCTTGACACTTGACAGTTTACTAATCTAATTTTCTTTTTCCTTCCAAAAGTGACAACTTGTCGATATCGTATTATATTTAATGTTATTTGTTATATCCTAAAAGTTAATTAGATACTTTTTAAAATCCTAATAAATCTCCTTCTACTATCTACGTAGTATGCAGAGTGTAAGAGCATACTCGTTTTACATTTAGAATTTAAAATGCAGTATTTGGTTTATGTATGATGTTACTAATGAGGGAAGCGTGTACCCCAGAGACTTCAATTAGATTAGAAACAAAATATAATTCTCAGATTTTCTATTTCACATTTAGAATACACCTCGAGAGTTCCGCATGTTACGATTCTTATTCACATGATTTATTGAGTTTTTACTCTTTCACATGATTTATCAAATCTTCTCCTATTTCGTTCTTGATTTCTTAGTTGATCGTTGATATAATGTTGTTTCCTTCTTGAAAATCAAACCATTTTTTCACAAAACCTAAATGGCAAATTCTTTAAAGGAATCCCCATATTCCAACTTGCATATCCCATCCGAGCATGTTGTTATTAAGCCTACAGTTCTACCTACAAAATTCTTGCTACAGATGAAGTCCATGTGTTTCGCATGGTGTAGCATTATCTCCGATCATTATTTTATCAAAACGCATCTAGATGCAGAGAATGATGTAAATTACATTTGCCTTAAAAGGTATATCTTTAATGGTCGAACAATGGAATCTATGGGATTAGAAGATAAGGAAAAAAGGTATGAACATACTATTCCAATAATATCTTTTTTGCAATATGTAGAGATTTTTGGTTCTTGCAATGGATTGCTTTTATTAGGTGACGATGATCGCTACATTATATATGGAACCCTTCAACTGATCAACTCAATTGTCAACTCGATTATTGACAAATTTAAACGGTCCTTATTTACTTAGAGGAAAATTTAGGAACTTTGTCGTTGGTTATGACTCGACAACTAGTGCATACAAGGTTTTAACGATTGTGTGTGTTACGTCTAACCATATGAAAAGTAATAAGAAAAGGGCCCATGTGCATGACGGTTCTTGTTATGATGCAACTAAGACTCACGTTTATAAATGCAAAATCGATTGTTGGAAAAAAAAAATTGAAGATTTCCCATGTCATATTCGAAGTCGCTCAAGGTATAACCATGAATGTGTATCCACATTAGGTTATGTTTCGGGATCATTTAGGTCAAGATGAAGTTGTAGATCTTGTCATTGTATACTTTGATTTAGCAAATGAGGAGTTTAAGAAATCCAGAAACCTAAATGGTTAGTGCCTTCTTGCATGACTGAATTTAAGTTGTGTTTTTGATGGGCAATGTTTTATTCATCGGGCCTTCAAAAACATGAAACTCAAATGCAGAAGAAGGTACTAACCAATTAGGTTTTGAGATTTGTTTAAACTTCTCATATCGCTAAACAAAAGTATACAAAGGCTAGATCTATAACTTCTGCTTCCACAAAATCATCTTGAAACATAAGTCAATGTAGATACCCATTCATAGTTACATTGTGAGGGTTTTCGAATATAACATATGGGAAATCTTTTATCTCCGATCGCCGTTTTATCATGGCGTGACATTATCTCCGATCGCCGTTTTATCAAAAATCATCTTGATGCAACAAATGACGCAAAAAACCTTTCCCTAAAAAGGTATATGTTTAATGGTCGAACAATGGAATCTATGGGATTAGAAGATAACGAAAGAAGGTATGAACATACTATTCCAGTAACAAGTTTCTCGCAGTATGTAGAGATTTTTGGTTCTTGCAATGGATTGCTTTTATTAGGTGATGATGATCATACATATTATTTATGGAACCCTTCAACTTGATTGTTGGGAAATTTTAATGGTCCTCATGTATTTAGAGGAGAATTTAGAAACTTTGCACTTGGTTATGACTCAACAACTGGTGCATACAAGGTTGTTAGGATTGTGCGTGTTACGTCTAACCATAAGCATACTGATAAGATAATGGCCCCTCGGAATGACCGTTCTTGTTATGATGCAACTAGGGCCAACATTTATAATTGCAAAACCAATTGCTCGAAAAAAATTGAAAAGTTCCCATATGTCATATTCGAAGACGCTCAAGGTGTAAATATGAATGGGTATCCACATTGGGTTATGTTTCGGGATCATTTAGGTCAAGATGAAGTTGTAGATCTTGTCATTGTATACTTTGATTTAGCAAATGAGGAGTTGAAAGAAATCCAGAAACCTAAATGGTTAGTGCCTTCTTGCGTGACTGAATTTGAGTTGTGTTTTTGAAGGGCAATGTTTTATTCATCGTGCCCTTCAAAAACATGAAACTCAAATGCAGAAGAAGGTACTAACCAATTAGGTTTTGAGATTTGTTTAAACTTCTCATTTCGCTAAACAAAAGTATACAAAGGCTAGATTTATAACTTCTGCTTCCACAAAATCATCTTGAAACATAAGTCAATGTAGATACCCATTCATAGTTACATTGTGAGGGTTTTCGAATATAACATATGGGAAATCTTTTATCTTTTCCAACCGTCGGTTTTGCTATTATAAAGGTGCGCCTGAGTTGCATCATACCAAAAACCGTTATATTGAGGACCATCAATCCCTTATTTTGAATATGCAAGAATTGAGCTACAACACGCACAATCCATACAACCTTGTATGCACTAGTTGTCGAGTCATAACCAAGTGCAAAGTTCCTAAATTGTCCTGCAAATCAAAGACTGTTGAAATTCCTCAACAATAGAGTCGAAGGGTTCCATAAATAATACGTATTATCATCATCACCTAATAAAAGCAATCCATTGCAAGAACCTAAAATCTCTACATATTGAGAAAAGTTTGTTACTGGGATAGTATGTTCATACCTTGTTTTCCTATCTTCTAGTCCTATAAATTCCATTGTTGGAGCATTATTTATATATGTTTTAAGGAAAAGGTTATTTACGTCATTTGTTACATCAAGATGCAATTTGATGAAGCACACCATGTGGAAGATACGAACTTTATTTGTAGCTAGAACTTTGATGTCAGATTTTCAAGCTTTGTGAATACAAGCTCAAATATAATATGCATTTTAGAATTTGACGAATTCTTTAAAGGACTTCACAATTTAGGTTTTGAGAAAACAATATTTATTCTTTTAGTTGATAAATGTATCTTTTAAGAAAATTTAATATATCAACGAGATGAGATAGGAGATTAATGAAATAGGGGAATATAGGATACAATAGTGAACTATCAAAAAAGTCATGTGAATTAGGGATGTAACCGGAGAAACTTTCAAGGCGGATTCAACGTGATATAGCAAATAATTATATTTTTGTTTTAAATTCTACTTGAGATCTAGCGCACTCTCCTTTCTCGTTAATAACATCTATTCGTAACAAAAACTGCTAATTCCATATATAAAGAAATATGTTATTGTGCTAGACACAAAAAACAGTCTACTTTGATCGTGGAAGGAGAATTATAGATTTTGTAAACTAGATAAACTAGCTTTAAGAGTTTAAGCAATAACATCAAGAGTGATATCAACCACCATCACGAGAGCAGTCGAGGAAAGGTTACCGAAACAATCACGAGGAAACCTGGGTCATCTGAATCAAAAAGATTTGTCCTGCCCGTGTAACAAGAAAACGTCCTCCATTTATCAAGCATGTCAGCACAGGCAAATTCCAATTATGGCATGGCTTCTAATTTACTATGAGCAAATTGAACTTGCGGTATAAAAGAAATTATGGATTACTAAACACTAAAGCTCTTGTATTAGTCACTCAAAAGGTTTCTGGAATATATCAAATTGTCAAACAATTTTTCATTTTTTTATATCTCTTCTAAATACAAATGAAACTAATTCATCACTTATTCCTTTAATTTATCCAATCAACCATAAACACTAATAGACAATAACTCAAGCCTTTAATATGAATCAAGAATAACTATTTGAACTAAACTATAAAATCACACCCTAACTATCAAGATTTGCCGGGCAAAGATCTATAAAACACTAAAGCAACATTAACCCGTCATCAGACAACATATTGTAATTTTCATCACGAGCGACAAAAAGTAATTTAATAGGAGCGTTTAATGTACGTAGTAATGAAATATATTACAATTTGCAAACGAGTTACCAAATTCTACATGTAGATAACATAATGCAATTACCTCAACAGTTTGTCACACGCACTTCTCGAGTTTTGGTTTAAGAACATCATCCCTATAAGCAAATACTCTCCTTCACCAAAAAAAACACCCAACAAATTTATGTCATAAATTTTATAAAAAGAAAACATAGAAAACATTATGACGGAGACGTATATTATGTAAGGAGGTTAGCTTTACGTAGATCAGATAAAACGACATTAAATTAGTTGATAGTTTTGGTCATGTGTCCGCCAAGTGCCAACTAGCATGTAACATTTATGGGTTGTATGTCACGGTTTTCTTAATCAAATTTAGATCTTTGTATGGAAACTATCTGATTTAAAATCGACTGTTGGTAACTTAAAGAAATTCATCGACACTAATTCAGACAAAAAATATATAGACTAGGCGTGTAGCTTGATATAAGTATCGTTCATATAAGTTGTCAATGTTTTAAATAATTTGAATATATATAATAACACTATTTAAAAATTTAATACAAACAAAAGACACGAAACATTAACAAATGTAACCACATGATCAAATAGGATGTAGAAAATTAACAAAAACAAACGAAAATGTTAAAATTTTAGATTGGAATAAAAATGGATATAAAAAATTGAAAAGCCAAGGATAGGAAATTTACCTGAGACAACAATCAATTGAGTGTAAACAAATACAAAAATTGAAAGAAAATCTAATAAGAAATATTTGTAGGTATGCAATGTGTATATATAAGTCAAGATATTTTTGTATGGTCGTTAGTATTTATTAGCATTTAAAACTAATAATGTAATAAATTAGTAATTAATAATTATTAATTTCATTCTATTAATGCTATATTATTAAATCATTATTATTTATTACTATATGTTAACATTTAATAATATTAGTAATTAATAACTATTAATTTCTTTCTATTTAATACTGTTGTTAACTCATTATTATTATTATTATTATTATTATTATTATTATTATTATTATTATTATTATTATTATTTATTACTATCTATTGACATTTACTAAATTAAAAAAAAAATTGTAGTTAATAATTATTAGTTTCGTCTTATTTAATTTAATATTATACAGTTGTAATAAGATTACCGTTTGTAGTTATCTATACTACATATAAAGCATTTATATAATTTTAAAGTTGATTTTTAAGAATAAAACTACCAAATTAACCTTAATTTGTCATTTAAATATATTTTTGAATTTGCTAACTTATTTGACATTTTATTAATTGTCAAACATATATTTTCTTAATAAGTATGACTTTTTCAAAAAAAAAATACATTAATTGAAATTTACATTTAAAATTAATTTAAACCATAAAACACGTATTGCCAAATATTTCAATCTTCTTTTAATAAAATTTTAAGTCATTAATTTCGTATATGTCAATCTCATACCAAAATGATATGATAAAGTTTAGAATAATTATATCAAACATAATTTTTTTTACACCATAGCATCACGCGGATTTTCTGCTAGTTATTTTAAAATCATTTGTTATATCTTTTATTTTCTATTGTTTAAAATCTTCAAATATCTAGATCGCACTTGCGAGTAACAATCTAAATGTCATACTCATTTCGTCTTAATTTAAGTGTTGACTTTAAAATTATATAAAGTTTTAGAAATTAATAATAATTAAGGGTAAAAATCTAACTCAACATCATCTATAAACAACTGAACACTTAAATTTAATCTTGCTACTTTATACACACATGACACAATGAAACCATTATCGACTTTCTCATATATTAATTTGATTTTAGCACTTAAATCAAAACCTTTAGATTTGATGAAATGATAAGTAATCACGATAATTTTATGTTAAAGACATGTTGATGGACTATTCATGGGAGCAATGCATATCATATAAACGAGATTTTATTTGCCCGTGTTTCGTAGCAAAAATGACCGTTAAAAGCTAAAATATAGAAGAAAACAAAATTAAGGGTTACAATGTAAATAACAAAATTTGAGGGGGTACATGTAAATAAATAAAGTTGAGGATTAAAAATATAATTTTTCTAATAAATAGTGTTTGTGTAAATGAAATTTTTATTTAGTAAGTTTGCAAATTGATACTATAGATAAAGGACTATTCATAGGATCAATGCATATCATATAAACGAGGTTTTATTTGCTCGTGTTTCGTAACGGAAATAACCGTTAAAAGCTAAAATATAGAAGATAACTGACAGGTCTTGAATTCTCCTCTCACTCAGCGAATCAAAATTGAAAACATGTCATGATGCGGAATCTCATGACCTGAGTTGAATCAAAAGCAGAAACATGAAATTGAAACTGATAGGACAATATGTGTAACTGTTTAAGATTTCATTGATAGTGTGAACTGGTTTTGGATCGAGCTGGTACATTTGACATTCACAAGCTCAACGGCACTCAAACTGAGTCCGGGTTCAAAGATAACAAACTCTAACAACCTATCACACTATTTATAGACAAAATCTAAACACTACTAATTAAATATTACAACATCTCATCATCTTAATTTCAACTCGGGGAGTTCACTTCAATTCGGAATCAAAGTCTTCAGCCTCCGAGTTAATATCTTCAACGTTGACTTGAGTTGACTTAAGTTATTCTTCAGTTTAATTTCAGTTCTGAGGAACTTCAGTTAGTACAGAGTATCTGAACTAACATGTTCCCCGAACTGAAAATTTTACCTCGGATTATTCACGATTTTAGTGTCACACCCCGCATTTGGCGGAACCGAGGTGTACAGAGAATACGGTATCAGAGATTCAAAGGTTACATCAACATAAGTAAACCATACATAATCAACATAGATAAATAAGTCTGAAATAGCATACGTTATTACAGTAATACGAAAACATGTCAAAATACGGCTACAGAGTTGGGATACTAAGGAATTAATACAAAGCAAAATAAATTCCAAGCAAGTAATCCACGTGGCCACCAAAGCATAACGTCAAAAAGGTAACCTCAAATCCCTGAAAAACGTTAAAATACGACGTCAACATAAAGTTGGTGAATTATTCTCAATATTTAATAAAAACATAATAGCATAAAATTTTCAATATGTTTTGACCCAAAAGTGATACGGTTTGAAAATAAGTCATTCGAAAAATGATGTTTCAAAACATACGTGAAGTATACAAACCTTTTCAATAATATACCAATACAAATACCATAAAAATACCATAATCATACCATAAAAATACCATTATGGATAGGTAACAGCCTTAGGTAAATATTATACACATGAACCATAACAATACTGGCAACCAACCCCACCTAGTGCATTACGCTAGGTCATCCTCGAATTTAACGGTCATAACATTGCTAACACGGACAGGGCGCATCCATCATCCATCGTGTTAACAATGAGGGCTTGTTAGACCCATATAGCGCTATATATACAAACCGGCGGCTAAAAGCTAACAGGTGTGTATACGGGGCCTCGTTCTACCACAAAGGCGGAACAAGTTGGGTAATGCTAACCTAAAGGCATTCATATCCAAAATACATAACCATAATACATATCATACCATAAAATACATTTATACAACGCTGATCATGCCCAAAATATAAAAGCGGTAAAAAGCGCAACGAATAACTCACTGAATAGCACAACAATCCAGTCAACGAATACGTCGGGTAATAACAAATACGGTCAAGCTCCCACGTCTAAGTGCCCTAACATCACGTAAATAAATATGTCTGAGTATCTCTAAGTCTAGTGGGGTTGCCTTATGCGATTAACGTCTCATAATATGCTATAATATGGTTTAAAGGAAAGATATAGCATTATATAGCAAAATACATGTTTTCGACCAAAACCGTGTTAATAGTGTATATTATAAAATTGACATGTGTTTTAGGGTTAAAGCATAAGATTTGAAAGCGTGTAACACTTTTAATTACGTTATAACGTCATTATAAATGGGTTTGATCAAAACCTAATTAGTTACGCTAGGAACAGTTACTCAACTAACAGTTACCCTACGTAACTAACAGTTACACCACGTAACTAACAGTTACCCTACGTAACTAACAGTTACCCCACGTAACTAACAGTTACCCTACGTAACTAACAGTTACCCTACGTAACTAACAGTTACCCAACTAACAGTTACACTAAGTCGTGGAACAATTCAAAACGACTCGTTTTAAACGATTTTTGGACTGAAAATGATATATTTTTACATCTATGGTCTTAGAATATGTTTAGGTACATAAACCCCCAATAAATTTCGTGTTTGATGGTGAAAAGTGGCGTTTTTGAGACCGAATCTAAAAATAAAGTTTCAAACAAAATCGAAGAAATACTTACCCGATCGAGATGAAATTCGGAGGGATGATGAAGATGAATATGGTGAACGATATACAAGCTTCAAAAATGATTTTTGACGGTTGGATCTCGAGATATTTTAGAGAGAAGGGAGAGCTTGTGTGTGTTTTCTAGAGAGAGAATGAAAATGGGGAAATGGTGTGTATGTGTGTGTGGGTAGGTGATTTGAATAGGACAAAAAGGTTGGTGGGATTTTAGGACCATTTTTGTAATAAAATTTCATAGGACTAAAATTGTAATACTTTTTTTTTAACGTTAATCTTAATCGTATAAATAAGGCATAAAACCCCCTAACTTATCGTAAGAGCATACTAGACTTATACTAAAGGCACTTAGAACTAAACGTTTCCGACATAAAGGTCCGAAACAAATAATAACACCGGACAAACGTAAAATACGCATAAAATTCAAATACGATACTCATAAAATACGAGAAATACGAATACTATACTCATAAAATACGAATACGATAAAACATAAAATGGATACAATAGGGTCAAAACATAGTCATAAATAAATAAAACGAATACGGATCGTCAGAAGTATACCTAGAAATTCGCGAATGTCACAGTCTCCCCAAGTAAAAAGAAATTTCGTCCTCGAAATTATCACTTGGTACTACTTCCGGGGGAAAGGTGAGGATACTTCCGCAGAATTTCATCTTTGCGTTCCCACGTGAACTCAGCTCCAAAACGGGAATTCCAACGAACCTTGACAATCGGGATCTTACTTCGTCGTAGACGCTTAACATCACTAGCAACGTTCTCGATCGGTTCCTCAACGAAATGAAGCTTATCATCAATCTGGAGTTTCTCAAGCGGAACTAATAACGTTTCGTCAGCCAGGCATTTCTTCAACTGAGATACATGAAATACATTATGTACGCTGCTCAGTTCTGCCGGCTGACGAAACGTTATTAGTTCCGCTTGAGAAACTCCAGATTGATGATAAGCTTCATTTCGTTGAGGAACCGATCGAGATCGTTGCTAGTGATGTTAAGCGTCTACGACGAGTAGATCCCGATTGTCAAGGTTCGTTGGAATTCCCGTTAGCTGAGTTCACGTGGGAACGCAAAGATGAAATTCTGCGGAAGTATCCTCACCTTTCCCCGGAAGTAGTACCAAGTGATAATTTCGAGGACGAAATTTCTTTTACTTGGGGAGACTGTGACATTCGCGAATTTCTAGGTATACTTCTGACGATCCGTATTCGTTTTATTTATTTATGACTATGTTTGACCCTATTGTATCCATTTTATGTTTTATCGTATTCGTATTTTATGAGTATGTATTCGTATTTCTCGTATTTTATGAGTATCGTATTTGAATTTTATGCGTATTTTACGTTTGTCCGGTGTTATTATTTGTTTCGACCTTTAGTCGGAACGTTTAGTTCTAAGTGCCTTTAGTATAAGTCTAGTATGCTCTTACGATAAGTTAGGGGGTTTTATGCCTTATTTATACGATTAAGATTAACGTTAAAAAAAAAGTATTACAATTTAGTCCTATGAAATTTTATTACAAAAATGGTCCTAAAATCCCACCAACCTTTCCTATTCAAATCACCTACCCACACACACATACACACCATTTCCCCATTTTCATTCTCTCTCTAGAAAACACACACCAAGCTCTCCCTTCTCTCTAAAATATCTCGAGATCCAACCGTCACAAATCATTTTTGAAGCTTGTATATCGTTCACCATAGTCATCTTCAGCATCCCTCCGAATTTCATCTCGATCGGGTAAGTATTTCTTCGATTTTGTTTGAAACTTTATTTTAGATTCGGTCTCAAAAACGCCACTTTTCACCATCAAACACGAAATTTATGGGGGTTTATGTACCTAAACATATTCTAAGACCATAGATGTAAAAATATATCATTTTCAGTCCAAAAATCGTTTAAAACGAGTCGTTTTGAATTGTTCCACGACTTAGTGTTAACTGTTAGTTGGGTAACTGTTAGTTACGTAGGGTAACTGTTAGTTACGTAGGGTAACTGTTAGTACGTGGGGTAACTGTTAGTTACGTAGGGTAACTGTTAGTTACGTTAGTTACGTAGGGTAATGTTAGTTGAGTAACTGTTCCTAGCGTAACTAATTAGGTTTTGATCAAACCCATTTATAATGACGTTATAACGTAATTAAAAGTGTTACACGCTTTCAAATCTTATGCTTTAACCCTAAAAACACATGTCAATTTTATATATACACTATTAACACGGTTTTGGTCGAAAACATGTATTTGCTATATACTGCTATATCTTTCCTTTAAACCATATTATAGCATATTATGAGACGTTAATCGCATAAGGCAACCCCTAGACTTAGAGATACTCAGACATAGTTATTTACGTGATGTTAGGGCACTTAGACGTGGGAGCTTGACCGTATTTGTTATTACCCGACGTATTCGTTGACTGGATTGTTGTGCTATCAGTGAGTTATTCGTTGCGCTTTTTACCGCTTTTATATTTTGGGCATGATCAGCGTTGTATAAATGTATTTTATGGTATGATATGTATTATGGTTATGTATTTGGATATGAATGCTTTAGGTTAGCAATTACCCAACTTGTTCCGCCTTGTGGTAGAACGAGGCCCCGTATACACACCTGTTAGCTTTTAGCCGCCGGTTTGTATATATAGCGCTATATGGGTTCTAACAAGCCCTCATTGTTAACACGATGGATGATGGATGCGCCCTGTCCGTGTTAGCAATGTTATGACCGTATAAATTCGAGGATGACCTAGCGTAATGCACTAGGTGGGTTGGTTGCCAGTATTGTTATGGTTCATGTGTATAATATTACCTAAGGCTGTTACCTATCCATAATGGTATTTTTATGGTATGATTATGGTATTTTTATGGTATTTGTATTGGTATATTATTGAAAAGGTTTGTATACTTCACGTATGTTTTGAAACATCATTTTTCGAATGACTTATTTTCAACCGTATCACTTTGGGTCAAACATATTGAAAATTTTATGCTATTATGTTTTTATTAATAGTGAGAATAATTCACCAACTTATGTTGACGTCGTATTTTTTTTTCAGGGATTTGAGGTTACCTTTTTGACGTTATGCTTTGGTGGCCACGTGGATTACTTGCTTGGAATTTATTTGGCTTTGTATTAATTCCTTAGTATCCCAACTCTGTAGCCGTATTTGACATGTGTTCGTATTACTGTAATAACGTATGCTATTCAGACTTAGTTATCTATGTTAGTATGTATGGTTACTTATGTTGATGTAACCTTTGAATCTCTGATACCGTATTCTCGTACACCTCGGTTCCGCCAATGCGGGGTGTGACACTAAAATCGTGAATAATCCGAGGTAAAATTTTCAGTTCGGGGAACATGTTAGTTCAGATACTCTGTACTAACTGAAGTTCCTCAGAAACTGAAATTAAACTGAGAATAACTTAAGTCAACTCAAGTCAACGTTGAAGATATTAACTCGGAGGCTGAAGACTTTGATTCCGAATTGAAGTGAACTCCCCGAGTTGAAATTAAGATGATGAGATGTTGTAATATTTAATTAGTATTTAGATTTTGTCTATAAATAGTGTGATAGGTTGTTAGAGTTTGTTATCTTTGAACCCGGACTCAGTTTGAGTGCCGTTGAGCTTGTGAATGTCAAATGTACCAGCTCGATCCAAAACCAGTTCACACTATCAATGAAATCTTAAACAGTTACACATATTGTCCTATCAGTTTCAATTTCATGTTTCTGCTTTTGATTCACTCAGGTCATGAGATTCCGCATCATGACATGTTTTCAATTTTGATTCGCTGAGTGAGAGGAGAATTCAAGACCTGTCAGTTATCTTCTATATTTTAGCTTTTAACGGTTATTCCGTTACGAAACACGAGCAAATAAAACCTCGTTTATATGATATGCATGATCCTATGAATAGTCCTTTATCTATAGTATCAATTTGCAAACTTACTAAATAAAAATTTCATTTACACAAACACTATTATTAGAAAAAATTATATTTTTAATCCTCAACTTTATTATTTACATGTACCCCCTCAAATTTTATTGTAACCCTTAATTTTGTTTTCTTCTATATTTTAGCTTTAACGTCATTTTTGCTACGAAACACGGGCAAATAAAATCTCGTTTATATGATATGCATTGCTCCCATGAATAGTCCATCAACATGTCTTGTAACATAAAATTATCGTGATTACTTATCATTTCATCAAATCTAAAGGTTTTGATTTAAGTGCTAAAATCAAATTAATATATGAGAAAGTCGATAATGGTTTCATTGTGTCATGTGTGTATAAAGTAGCAAGATTAAATTTAAGTGTTCAGTTGTTTATAGATGATGTTGAGTTAGATTTTTACCCTTAATTATTAGTAATTTCTAAAACTTTATATAATTTTAAAGTCAACACTTAAATTAAGACGAAATGAGTATGACATTTAGATTGTTACTCGCAAGTGCGATCTAGATATTTGAAGATTTTAAACAATTAGAAAATAAAAGATATAACAAATGATTTTAAAATAACTAGCAGAAAATCCGCGTGATAAAAAAAATTATGTTGATATAATTATTCTAAACTTTATCATATCATTTTGGTATGAGATTGACATATACGAAATTAATGACTTAAAATTTTATTAAAGAAGATTGAAATATTTGGCATACGTGTTTTATGGTTTAATTAATGTTTAAATGTAATTCAAGTAATGGTATTTTTTTTTTTGACAAAGTCATACTTATTAAGAAAAAATATATGTTGACAATTAAGAAAATTCAAATAAGCGTTAGCAAATTCAAAAATATATTTAAATGACAATTAAGGTTAATTTGGTAGTTTTATTCTTAAATCAACTTTAAAATTATATAAATGCTTTATATGTAGTATAGATAACTACAAACGGTAATCTTATTACACTGTCTAATATTAAATTAATACGACGAAACTAAATAATTATTAACTACAATTTTTTTTAATTTAGTAAATGTCAATAGATAGTAATAAATAATAATAATAATAATAATAATAATAATAATAATAATAATAAAATATGAGATTAACAACAGTATTAATAGAAAGAAATTAATAGTTTATTAATTACTAATATTATTAAATGTTAACATAAGTAAAACTAATATTGATTTAATAATATAGCATTAATAGAATGAAATTAATAATTATTAATTACTAATTATTACATTATTAGTTTTAAATGCTATAAATACTAACGACCATACAAAAATATCTTGACTTTATATTACACATTGCATACCTACAATATTTCTTATTAGATTTTCTTTTCAATTTTGTATTGTTTACACTCAATTGATTGTTGTCTCAGGTAAATTTCCTATCCTTGGCTTTCAATTTTTATATCCATTTTTATTCCAATCTAAAATTTTAACATTTCGTTTGGTTTTGTTAATTTTCTACATCCTATTGATCATGTGGTTACATTTGTTAATGTTTCGTGTCTTTTGTTTGTATTAAATTTTTAAATAGTGTTATTATATATTCAAATTAGTTAAAACATTGACAACTTATATGGAACGATACTTATATCAAGCTACACGCCTAGTCTATATATTTTTTGTCTGAATTAGTGTCGATGAATTTCTTTAAGTTACCAACAGTCGATTTTAAATCAGATAGTTTCCATACAAAGATCTAAATTTGATTAAGAAAACCGTGACATACAACCCATAAATGTTACATGCTAGTTGGCACTTGGCGGACACATGACCAAAACTATCAACTAATTTAATGTCGTTTTATCTGATCTACGTAAAGCTAACCTCCTTACATAATATACGTCTCCGTCATAATGTTTTCTATGTTTTCTTTTTATAAAATTTATGACATAAATTTGTTGGTGTTTTTTTTGGTGAAGGAGAGTATTTGCTTATAGGGATGATGTTCTTAAACCAAAACTCGAGAAGTGCGTGTGACAAACTGTTGAGGTAATTGCATTATGTTATCTACATGTAGAATTTGGTAACTCGTTTGCAAATTGTAATATATTTCATTACTACGTACATTAAACGCTCCTAGTAATTACTTTTTGTCGCTCGTGATGAAAAATTACAATTGTTGTCTGATGACGGGTTAATGTTGCTTAGTGTTTTATAGATCTTTGCCCGGCAATCTTGATAGTTAGGGTGGTGATTTATAGTTTAGTTTCAAATAGTTATTCTTGATGCATAGTAAGGCTTGAGTTATTGTCTATTAGTGTTTATGGTTGATTGGATAAATTAAAGGAATAAGTGATGAATTAGTTTCATTGTGTATTTAAGAGATATAAAAAAAAATGAAAAATTGTTTGACAATTTGATATTTCCAGAAACCTTTTGAGTGACTAATACAAGAGCTTTAGTGTTTAGTATCCATAATTTCTTTTATACCGCAAGTTCAATTGCTCATAGTAAATTAGAAGCCAGCCATAATTGGCAAGTTGCCTGTGCTGACATGCTTGATAAATGGAGGACGTTTTCTTGTTACACGGGCAGGACAAATCTTTTTGATTCAGATGACCCAGGTTTCCTCGGGATCGGTAACCTTTCCTCGACTGCTCTCGTGATGGTGGTTGATATCACTCTTGATGTTATTGCTTAAACTCTTAAAGCTAGTTTATCTAGTTTACAAAATCTATAATTCTCCTTCCACGATCAAAGTAGACTGTTTTTTGTGTCTAGCACAATAACATATTTCTTTATATATGGAATTAGCAGTTTTTGTTACGAATAGATGTTATTACGAGAAAGGAGAGTGCGCTAGATCTCAAGTAGAATTTAAAACACAAATATAATATTTGCTATATCACGTTGAATCCGCCTTGAAAGTTTCTCCGGTTACATCCCTAATTCACATGACTTTTTTGATAGTTCACTATTGTATCCTATATTCCCCTATTTCATTAATCTCCTATCTCATCTCGTTGATATATTAAATTTTCTTAAAAGATACATTTCAACTAAAAGAATAAATATTGTTTTCTCAAAACCTAAATTGTGAAGTCCTTTAAAGAATTCGTCAAATTCTAAAATGCATATTATATTTGAGCTTGTATTCACAAAGCTTGAAAATCTGACATCAAAGTTCTAGCTACAAAATAAGTTCGTATCTTCCACATGGTGTGCTTCATCAAATTGCATCTTGATGTAACAAATGACGTAAATAACCTTTTCCTTAAAACATATATAATAATGCTCCAAACAATGGAATGTATAGGACTAGAAGATAGGAAAACAAGGTATGAACAGACTATCCCAGTAACAACTTTTCTCATATGTAAGATTTTAGGTCTTGCAATGGATTGCTTTTATTAGGTGATGATGATAATACGTATTATTTATGGAACCCTTCGACTCTATTGTTGAGGGAATTTCACAGTCTTTGATTTGCAGGACAATTTAGGAACTTGCACTTGGTTATGACTCGACCAACTAGTGCATACAAGGGTGTATGGATTGGCGTTTGTAGCTCAATTCTTGCATATTCAAAATAAGGATTGATGTCCTCAATATAACGTTTTTGGTATGATGCAACTCCTCAGGCGCACCTTTATAATAGCAAAACCGACGGTTGGAAAAGATAAAAGATTTCCCATATGTTATATTCGAAACCCTCACAATGTAACTATGAATGGGTAGCCTACATTGACTTATGTTTCAAGATGATGTTGTGGAAGCATAAGTTATAAATCTAGCCTTTGTATACTTTGTTAGCGAAATGAGAAGTTAAACAAATCTCAAAACCTAATTGGTTAGTACCTTCTTCTGCATTTGAGTTTCATGTTTTTGAAGGGCCGATGAATAAAACATTGCCCTTCAAAACACAACTCAAATTCAGTCACGCAAGAAGGCACTAACCATTTAGGGTTTCTGGATTTCTTTCAACTCCTCATTTGCTAAATCAAAAGTATACAATGACAAGATCTACAACTTCATCGTGACCTAAATGATCCCGAACCATAACCCAATGTGGATACCCATTCATATTTACACCTTGAGCTCTTCGAATATGACATATGGGA
>CAJVGC010000001.1:66818805-66963326 GCA_910822075.1 Senecio squalidus | reverse complement strand
AATGCGTAAAGTTTAGTTTTCGTTTTCGTAGGCATTGACCACATAGCGTGACTATGTGACAATCCTAGTATTGCCCAATGATCGTTGCTAAGCCTAAAGCCTACCCATTTAGTATTATGCACCATCGTTATAAGTCGTTGTGGTGAGGGTCACTCTACCCTAATAGCGCTATCCATATCTACTAACGGTCCTTTCCAAAGGGATTAATAGCAACTAATGTTCTTGGTAGTTTTCAGGAGTTTTCAATGGTTTCTCACGTCCATGTTGTACAAAGTCCGCAACATGACGATCAATTGCTTTAGTCATTGGCAAATATAGCTTTCGTGTCCTCGACATTGTTGGCAAAACCCTCAACAATGCCGGCAAAATAGTTTTCCATATAAGTATTCAAAATATCAAAGTATTTCATAATAGCTTTCAAAGTATACAAATGTTTTCGTAATAGCATTGAGTATCAAATCGTTTTCATAATAGTTTTCGAGTATCAAAGCGTTTCACTATAGTTTTCGAGTATCAAAGCGTTTCACAATAGTTTTCTAGTAACAAAGCGTTTCACAATAGTTTTCTAGTAACAAAGCGTTTCACAATAGTTTTCTAGTAACAAAGCGTTTCACAATAGTTTTCTAGTAACAAAGCGTTTCACAATAGTTTTCTAGTAACAAAGCGTTTCACAATAGTTTTCTAGTAACAAAGCGTTTCACAATAGTTTGCTTCAGCTTAAGTGTAGTGTCTAAGCCTAAGACTCGCATTTCACCCCAAAAAGTATTAAAAGCGTTTAAAAAGTAGGGGTTTGTAACTCACTGTTTGCGAAGATCGTAGCGCGCTCGGAAAAGCTTGAATAGTGATCGGAATCACTGGAATCCTATTTTATAACAAGTTTTGGCGTAAGTAACATTATTTATTAGTTTATACCATCGTTAGTCAACGAAATGCTTATGTTATAAAGTGCTTGTATTTGGTTTTACTAAAATCAGGCAGCGCTTCCGCGCTATAGTTTCTAAATCCAATTTTTAACACTTTCCCGCTTACAAACGTCATAACAATAATCTTTAACTTATAAAAACAAGATAGGGATTATATGATGAATAAGTTACCCTATTACAGGTTATAGTTCGTGAATTTCAGGTTTGATCAAGTGTTCAAATGACCGGTTTAGCGTTACGATTCAAAACGGTTTAAATTTAGATTTTTGTGTAACCTGTCTGCAGCACGACCGCCCCGCGGTGGGATGGCCGCGCCGTGGTCACGAGTCACGACCGCCTCGCGGTCACATGACCGCCCCGCGGTCATGTGACAGGCAGCTTTGACCAAAACTCGTTTTTGAAGAAATTTGATGTTTTTAAGTCGGATTTTGACATGCAACCGGTTATAAACTTAGATAATTGATGTCTTATGGTTTATTTAGTGTTTTTAACCACAATTTATAGATCCAACCATCCAATTTGTAAAAACCCGTTTTTGTTCATAAATAGGCTCAAATCTTTATAAAAACTCGTTTTTAGTAGTTAGATTGCACATGCAAAGTGTATATATTATAAAGACAGAATATTTGAGAGATTTATACCGAGTAGAAAGTGATTTGAAGGTGATTGAAGTGTTCCTTTGGTGATTTTAGCCCCAAATTTCTAGAAAATAGTTTTTCCTTTGACCCAAATGATGATTACTTGCCTCCTTCTTGATTATGAACGATTTTAGTGTGTTTGTTATGGTGGTTTTCTGTGATTTATGGCTGTAAATGAAAGGGGTGGAAGAGTTTCTTGATTGTGTGTGTGTGTTTTTGTTGAAATGAGAGAAAGTGAGTGTGATTGTGTGTGTTTGTTGTTTTAATGAAACACAAGTCTTGTAAAGTGTTTAGATACTAAAAGACTGGAACCAAAAGTGGTGTTAGGCATGCAAAGACAGATGTCTAAAGGTTTGACACGTTTAGAGGTGAGTCGCAACATTTAAAAATTTGGCTGTCTGCGCCTTCCACCGCGGCGCACTGGGCTCACCGCGGCGCGGTGGAGGCCAGAACTTGCCTTTTTCGTTTTTCGTTCGTTTTATCGTTAAGCATCTTCGTTAGTTGAAAGTTTACGATTTGTTTTGAGATGAACTTAGGAAAGTTCATTAAGTGCTTTCTTGGTATTAGGATTCATTTAAAGCTTTGATTCCGAATTCGATTCCGAGACACACATGTTTTGTTTAAGTAACGTAAACCTACGTTAAAAGTTTTTGTGTGAGTTACAACGAGCTTAGCTTAAAGAGTTATGTCTACGTAACCACGTAACACATAAAGTTAGTCATATCAAGTAACAAGTATAGCGTATCGAGGTTATAAGTTAGTGTTCTCGAACTGAGTTTTGACGGTTGTCACACATACTAGACTTATACTAAAGGCACTTAGAACTAAACGTTTCCGACATAAAGGTCCGAAACAAATAATAACACCGGACAAACGTAAAATACGCATAAAATTCAAATACGATACTCATAAATACGAGAAATACGAATACTATACTCATAAAATACGAATACGATAAAACATAAAATGGATACAATAGGGTCAAAACATAATCATAAATAAATAAAACGAATACGGATCGTCAGAAGTATACCTAGAAATTCGCGAATGTCACATTTAGTTCGGACCCTCCACGAACTAAAATCATATTTATTCAAACACACATTTCACACTTCATAGCTTCATCCAGTCAATTTCTCACCCCAACAATAACAAAATTAAGGGTTATAGTGTAAGTAACAAAATTTGAGGGGGGTAAATGTAAATAAATAAAGTTGAGGATCAAAAATATTATTTTTTTAGTAAATAATGTTTCCGTAAGTGAAATTATTTTTCACTAAGTTTGCAAATTGATACTATAGATAAATTATACCTTTTGTCAACAAATAATATCATATATACCTAACGAAACTTTTTTGATTAGATAAAAAATGAACTTAATATCTATCTTGTAACTAATCAAAAGATAAATGTAAACAATTAAATTGAGATGTATCTTAATATATAAAGTAATTTTTTTTGAAAAATTAGATACTATTAAATAATAGACGTCTTTATTTCAAATAGTTTATAAAATCAATTTAATTTTTTATATTTAATAATTTAATTAATTTAGTCCTCTACTTTTTCCAAATAAAATAGAGAAAAGATCAATAAAGACACTTTATTTTCTAAGAACCAAAAATTAGATTCATTTTAATCTAAGAACCAAAAAATTTACGGGTTTTTTACATAGGTTTTGAAATTTTAAATTATTAAATCTCAGTTTTATCATATGTGATTTTGTTAGTTTGATATATATTTATTATATTATGTAAATCAACTAGAAAAAAAAAACCTAAAAATAATATATCAAACTACCAAAATCACATATGATAAAACTGAGATTTAATAATTTAAAATTTCAAAACCTATGTAAAAAACCCGTAAATGTTTTTGATAGTAGGTAACTTAGTTATATACATTATTGATATATTTTTGTATGTTACAATTGTATATGATTTTCGATAGTAGGCAACTTAGTTTTTATTTTTATTTTTTTCGTTTTTGTATTTGTTTCATTTTTATTTTTTTAAGCTTCTCCTAACTCTTTTAAAGTTATTTACCGTTACCGAATAATATGTAAATTATAAAACCGCTGCAAGCCTGCAACGGACGAGACATAAAAACTTGTTCTACTCATTCATGAGAATTATTGTTACATATATTTAAATAAAGCTAGTAGATATCATGTAAATAACTGTCGGGGGAGAAAAGAAAAGGAAGTAGCAAGCAAGGTAATTTACATTCCCTAGTTCATTACCACTAATTTAGAGTGTAACAAGTTGTTGGGCCAAGAAATGGAGTGGATGAAGCTATGGAGTCTTCAGTGCGTTTGAATAAAGATGATTTCAGTTCAGGGAGGGTCCGAACTGAAATAATCAAGAATAATCCGAAGTGAAGTTTTCATTTCGGAGAACAAGTTAGTTCAGATACTCTGAACTAAATGAAGTTCTCCTAATTGAAAACAAACCAAGGTGTAAGTTAAGTCAACAGAAGTCAGCATTGAAGAAATCAATTTGGAATATGAAGAATTTAGTTCAGAACTGAAGTGAACTCCCCGAAGTGAAATTAGAAATGTTGACAATGTTGTAATATTTAATTCATAGTGTGTCTGTTCTTAGATTTTGTCTATAAATAGTGTGATAGGTAGTTCGAGTTTGTTGTCTTTGAACCCATTACTCTCTCAAAGAGGTTCCGTGAGCTTGAATGTCGTTGTAACAAGCTCGGTTCGAAAACCTGTCACCACTATCAATGAAATTTATGAAAACAATTATGCTCAAACAAATGTTCTAATCAATTTCACAAATTCAAACTTCAACATTTCCTTCAATTATGATTCCAAGACACAAGTCATGAGATTCCGCATCATGACCTGCTGTTTTTTCAATTCGATGCGCTGTTGTTAAAGGGATTTCAAGGACCTGTCACAAATTATTATCTAGTAACGGGTATTGATTGATTGCATTATAAAAAACCAGCATCCATCATTTATTATCATTTCCAATAATATTGTGTTCTTGAGTTCTAATTTAAAAGAAATGAAATGAAATAATGATAAAGGAAAGTAAATTAAAAGAAATGAAAAGAAAATATATTATTCTATTTGTGTTTGAGTTTTAAGAGAAAAAACATAGGTAGTTACTGGGTTTAAAGGATTATATTGGTCATTTGGCAAAACAAAACGTGAATAGAGGATACTCATTTCCTTCACAATTTGACCATATATGGGCTCATTTATTTTATAAAGAAAAACCGTTAATTTTCTTTTCATTTCCTTAGCTTTCATTTCCTTTTATTTAAAAAAAACTCAATTCCTTTCATTTAAAAAAAACTCAAGAACACCTACCTTTTATATTTTATTTCCATTAAAAAAAGAACTTAAGAACATAACATTAATAACCATCAAACATGTCCGAATTACAAAAACAATGCCATAATATATTTTAGTACCGAACTATTAAATGTCGAGAATGATACGTTAAACTTGATTAAGTAAAGTTTCTAATACTTTACATAATGTTTAATGTTTGAACTTTAACATTTTTGTTAAAATACCATATTAATATATCTTTTAATATTAAATATAAATAATTTGACTCGTTAAAAACATAAAATAATTTGACTAGTTTTTCGGTCCTCAGTTCGGTCCGGTTCAATCCTCAACCCAATCCACTATAATGCTTTGGGGGTTTTTGTGTAAGGTTATCTTTTAAGCTTAGGCTTATGTTTTATAAGTAGCTTATGACTTATAAAATATAAGCTTTAGTTTGGAGTAACTTATGAGCTTATTAGCTTATGACAAGGTAAAAGAGTTTGATAAGCCCATAAGCCACACAAAAGGAGCTTATGAAAAACCCTTTACATAAGCTCATAAGCCTAAGCTAATAAGCTCAAACAAACACCTAAAATGGGCTTATAACCGAAAGAAAGAAAAAAACCAGTGCCTTTCGTATAGATCGAGACTTGTAGCCTGATTCTTTACTCGTAAGCTAATAAACTAATAAGCCCACAACTGATCGAACCAACAAACCAGAGCGAACCGAATTAATCAAACCGAAGAAAACACATCTTAATCCGGTCCTCGATCATATTCTCTTTGATTTTCATGCCTCGAGTCGGTTTCCAAGGTAATTTGGTTTAGGAACCCCCGATTTGATTACAACCCCAATTGTAACGAGATGAATTACCGCCATTAAAATCATCATCCTTTTGCTCTTTGATTTTGTTCTTTGATTTTGTTCTAATTTCAGGTAAATTGCTAACTGTATTCAAATTATTTTAATCATTTATAGGTTAATCATCATATCTAATTGTATTCAAATCTGAATTTTTCACAATTTCGTTTGTCTCAAATTGTTACTGTTTTAGCAACAATGTAATAAAATGTGTATCCGGTTTTCGGAATCAAATTATAGAAAGTAGGTTATCATTATATGAAATGTTGTTTTGATGATATTATGAAAATCTTTTCTTTTTTCCTGATAAGTCTGGAACGGAAATGCCGCGCTAATTTTGCATAATCAGTATGCTGTTAGTTAGTTGTAACTAAGTAACTAACTTAACACGTTGAATTACCTAAATTCACATTTGACGGAGTTATCTGTTAAGAGTTTAGTTACATTTTACAGGCTTACCCGTTTTGTTTGATTAGCGGAGTTCTGTAGTCATTTTTATTCAAATTTTTGCCAATAATGAACAGCAAATTCTTTTATCCTAACCATTTGACGGAGTCGGCTTTTTACGTCATGAATATTGACACTTATGTGAAAAACGGATTTATGGATAGCGACAAACAAATTGCTGGAAACGCTAGTGTTGAACATGATGAAAAGAATCCCGGAAGTTTGCAAGGAACAAAGAAAACAGTATAATCAACAAACGTATACTGGATTGACAGAAGAGCAATACTATCAACTAATTCGATAGTTGACATTTTATTAGGGAGCCGGAGAAACAAATATGGTATTTTGGAGAGATGCGGAAAATTTGAAAATGTTTTCATATTTGCTGAAATGTCTTGAACCTAAATGACTCCCATTTACATAACGCGAGTATGCTTCTGTCACTTATAAATAACTCACGTAACCGACGTTAAATAACATGACATCTGTGATGACTTACAGCTAAATTGTGGAAACCTCTTGGTAAGAATAAGCAGTTTGGAGATCTGGCAATGATATGGTGACTATATGGATCCGTTTAATCTTTCCGCATACATTGTTGAAAGTGTGATTTACCTGTTACAGAAGCACTGAGCGAGAATTCACAAGTATGAAGAAGATTTGGGATGAATCAATCACATTACAATTATGTAATTGTCTCATCTGGTAAACCTTGTGTATCAAAGTCTCTGCTATAGATCTTTCAAATTGTTTTTTTTTTATGCACGGTACCTGAGTGGACATAGTCATGCTAGTTTATTTCTCTTTTACGCAGAACTTATTGTTTCACTTGTGAAGGAGAGTCTTTCGTGATACAGATGAGGCTCTTAAACCAGAGGTACAAATTGAGGTAATTATACTTTCACACGACAATTTTTGTTTATAGTGTTCACTAATTTAAATTTCTCATGGTATTATGTTCGATGTTATTGCTCAAATCCTAAACGTTAGTTTAGCTAGTTTACAAAATCTTTAATAATTCACCTATGGTCTTAGTATTGGGCTTAGTGTAAGAATAGACGCGTTTTACATTTATAATTATGGGTAATAAATGATGTTATTAATGAGGAAAGCGTGTGCCCCCGGACTTAAATCAGAATTAAAAGCAAAATATAATTCTCAAATTTGCTATTTCACATTTGAAAGACATCGAAAGTTCCGCCTGTTACGGTTCTTATTCACATGATTTACTGAGTTTTCACTCTTTCATATATCAGATCTTCTCCTATCTCGTTCTTGATTTCTTATTTGATTGTTGATATAATTCAGTTTCCTTCTATTGCCTAAAAATTGAATCAATTTCATAAAACCTAAATGGCAAAGTCTGTAAAGAAATCCCCAAATTCCAACTTGCATATTCCGTCCGAGCTCATTTTATCGATGCCTAAAAATCTTCCTACAAAATTTTTGCTACAGATGAGGTCCGTATGTTCCACATGGCGTGACATTATCTCCGATCGCCGTTTTATCAAAAGTCATCTTGATGCAGCGAATGACGCAAAAAACCTGTCCCTAAAAAGGTATATGTTTAATGGTCGAACAATGGAATCTATGGGATTAGAAGTTAATGAAAGAAGGTATGAACATACTATTCCAGTAACAAGTTTCTCGCAGTATGTAGAGATTTTTGGTTCTTGCAATGGATTGCTTTTATTAGGTGATGATGATCAAACATATTATTTATGGAACCCTTCAACTCGATTGTTGAGAAATTTTAACGGTCTTCATGTATTTAGAGGAGAATTTAGAAACTTTGCACTTGGTTATGACTCAACAACTAGTGCATACAAGGTTGTTAGGATTGTGCGTGTTACGTCTAACCATAAGCCTACTGATAAGATAAGGGCCCCTCGGAATGACAGTTCTTCTTATGATGCAACTACGGCCAACATTTATAATTGCAAAACCGATTGCTGGACAAAAATTGAAAATTTCCCATATGTCATATTCGAAGACGCTCAAGGTGTAAATATGAATGGGTATCCACATTGGGTTATGTTTCGGGATCCTGATGGTCAAGATGAAGTTATTGATCTTGTCATTGTATACTTCGATTTAGCAAAGGAGGAGTTTAAAGAAATCCCGAAACCTGAATGGTTAGTGCCTTCTTGCGTGACTCAATTTGAGTTTGGTGTTTTTGAAGAACAATTATGTTTTATTCATTACACCAAAAGAGAAAACAATATATGGGTAATGAAAAAGCATGGGGAATCTTGGATTAATGTGTCTTCTTCACTCGATATTACTGAAGTTTGTCTCCCAGGCTGGAGTTCTGGTCACAGAGTCAGCGATATTATACACTCGGATGCTTTTAGTAGAGCTCAATATGTTGAGAGTTTAGTCTCTCCGTATGGTGGGAATGATATGATTGGATAAATGTATGTTCACTTCTTAGTTCTTACTATGTAGTCATCGTTCTTAATGAGTAATAATTCTTTAAGAAAATGTTGAAATCGGTATGGCTGTTTCAGTTATTTATGTGCATGACAGAACCATATTGTAATTGTTTTTCAGGTCGTATGAGCCTAGGAGGTTCTTCAGTCACAGGTGCGTATGAAAGTTATTGAAGTATTTACAATTTATTCTTGGCTAAATTATCTAAAAACGCATCATAATATTTAAAGTTTTCGAATGTAAGGTCTGTCTTATTTTTATTTTTTTTGTTTTTTTTGCAGAGTTGTTATAGATGGCTACACCGAAGGCTTTAACTAGAAGAGAAGAATATATAGTTCATACTGTTGCTGTCTCTGTATTTTTTTTTCTTTCCGAATATTTACGATATTGTGTGAAGCCTTGGAAAGTATGTTATGTTTTACCCTTTATCTATTTGTATAAAAGATTTGGAATTTGGATGCTTTGTTTTATCTATTAGTTATGAGTTCCGGCTCTTAATTCTCTGAAATCAATCAGATTCATGTTTCACCAATTTATCATTCTCCAAAACATATACAGTAGGTGGCAAAATGGGCGGGTCGGCAGATTTAGATACAGATTAAAATGTGTTATTTTTATATTTGTTAAAATAGGTCGGGTTATGTCAACCCATCAACATCTTGCTCTTTATTATTCGACTTTTATAAATAATCGATAGAGTTAATTGCAAAAACCGTCATGATAATGGTTTGCCCAAATTGCAAGCGCAGTCCAAAGTGTAGACGCGGTCCCTATGGAGAATCCTAAAAGCCAAGATATTATCCAAATGATCAACTCCTGACACAAGTATCATAAACGAGTGCCAATCTTTTGATATGTAGTTTGTTAAAAGATACAAAAACTGAAGAAATGGGGTTTGAAAGTTACAAAAAAGCGAAAGAAATGTCGGATTATAAACCCACAAGATCAACATTGCATAATTTAATCAGGTATTCTTTACGATCGAATAATTGGAATTCAATTTGGTTAATTTCTCATGATATTGGGGAATTTAAAGTATACCCAGATGCATCATCTTGTTGTAGATTAATAACTAGTTGTATTCGAGCGAAAAGATTGAAACTTGTTGATAATTTGTTACATGTTTTGAAAGTTGACAAAGAAGTGGCTGTTTTGAGTTTTAATTCAGCTATGAGAAGCTATAATAAGATTCATATGTATAGTAGTACGGTTAAGGTTTTCGATATAATGATATCGTCTGGTATGAAATTAGACGGTGAATGTTATGGACACACTATGGAAGCTTATTTGAAAATGGGAAAGAATGATAAAGTTATTTCGTTGTTCAAAGACTTTGAATCAAGTAACGTGGAATGGACACCGTTTTACTCACAAATTTATAGGACTTTATGCGAGTCGTTTGTAAAATCAGGAAAACCGTTTGAAGCTCTAGATTCCTTTAGGGAAATGATCAAGAAAGGGTTTCAAGAAGACCCTTCTTTTTACTCGATATTAATTAGTTCATTTGCAAGTATTCAAGAAGTGAGAACGGTGGAAATACTTTTGGTAGAAGCTGAATCGAAGAAGATGTTGAGGGATCCAGCGACGTTTTTAAAGCTTGTGTTAATGTACATTGAACTAGACTTACTTGAAAATGTTGGATTAAATTAGATTGATTCATGTTATTTACATACCTCCTGATGATCCGGTGATGTTGTTGAATAAGTTAGCCATCGATTCCCAAAATGAGATGATCGCATTAGGATGGATTGTTGAGAGGAAACACTATGTGTGTGTTTTAGGATGAAGGGGATAATGGTATTAGAATGACCAACCCTTCTAAAGGTTTATTATGTCCCCTTATATACACACTCTAATTAGGAGTGTGTATTATTTTGTCCAATGGTGTTTGATAAGCGTTTACATTTAAGCTCTCATAATTCCGATCACCTAATGGGAAATCTATAGTGTCGTCATTAAGGTAAATACGTCCATCGAATATTTACTAGACACAGATTTCAGTTAGTGTCAGTCATCATATCAGTAAGGATAAATGATCAATGAGGGTCACAAATAATATGGGTCCAACATTCTCCCACTTGACCAAGTGGATCATTTATCTATGAGTATTGATAAGTCCGTACGAGATAATACTCATTTTGTTTAAAACCGAAATCATAGTTGATAAGTACAGTCGTAGAGAAGAACATCTACTCAGGACCCCCACTAGTCAAACTATGACTCAAATTCAAAACTGAATAAGCAATGATAGACCAACTAAGACAAATTTTGTTATAATAATGTCCAACACAGTTATGCGCATAAGGTGTAAATAATAGACAAACAAAATCTGAATAAGGAGGAAAAATTTCATTAATAAATAATAATGACCAATAAGTACAATATGCTATTAAATTAAGTCTTTTGTAAGCCCCATATTCGACACGTGTCCTACGAATATATTAGGAGGAAGACCTTTGGTCATCGGATCCGCTAGCATGTCATGTGTACTTATGTACTCAACACAAAGAGCATTTTCCTCAACCCGTTCGCGTACAAACAGATATTTTGTGTCGAAATACAGCCCAGCGCCAGTCGAACTGTTACTGTTCGAGAAAGTTACAGCAGCTGAGTTATCACAGTAAAGCTTCAATGGTCTAGAGATTGAGTTGACGAGTTTGAGTCCACTGATCAGGTTCCTTAACAACATCCCATGACAGGTTGCATTATAAACGGCAACATATTCAGCCATCATAGTAGACGTTGTGGTCAGTTTCTGTTTATGACTCCGCCAAGAGATTGGTCCGCCAGCTAACATGAAAATATACCCAGAAGTAGATTTATGGTCTTCTTTGCTTTTAGCAAAGTCAGAATCAGAATAACCTACTACTTCCAAGTTGTCACTTCTTCTATAAGTTAATTTGTAGTCTTTGGTCCCTTTCAGATATCGTAGAACCTTTTTAGCCGCTTTCCAGTGTGCTAATCCGGGGTTAGATAAGTAACGCCCCAGCATACCAGCGATGTAAGCGATATCTGGTCGAGTACAGACCTGAGCGTACATAATGCTCCCAACTACAGATGAGTAAGGTATCATCCTCATTTCAGCCTTCTCAGTTTCAGTGCTCGGAGTTTGATGAGGTCCAAATACGTCCCCTTTAACTACCGGAGCCACAGTGGGTGTGCAGTGCTGCATGTTATAGCGTTCTAGAATACGGTCAATATAAGCCCTTTGGGAAAGACCTAGAACACCATTACGTCTGTCTCGATTTATTTCGATACCTAAAACATAAGAGGCATCACCGAGATCTTTCATGTCGAAATTATGCGAAAGCATTCGCTTCGACTCATGTAGCAGATCCAAGTTGTTACTTGCAAGCAGGATATCATCCACATACAAAACAAGGATAATAAAGTTACTCCCACTGATCTTGAGATAGGTGCATTGATCCACTTGATTCTTTAGGAAGCCATCAGATTTCACGACTTCATCAAATTTAAGGTACCATTGTCGTGATGCTTGTTTCAACCTTGCAGACCATGTGCTCTTTACCTTCTGGAATAAATCCTTCAGGTTGCTGCATGTATACGTCTTCTTGCAAGTCACCATTTAGGAAAGCGGTCTTGACATCCATCTGATGTAACTCTAAATCATAATGAGCTACGAGTGCCATGACGATCCTTAGGGAATCTTTACGAGAGACCGGAGAAAAGGTCTCTTGATAATCGATTCCTTCCTTTTGAGTAAAGCCTTTTGCAACCAGTCTGGCCTTATAGCGTTCGACGTTTCCATTCGGGTCTAATTTGGTTTTGAATACCCATTTACATCCAATTACTTTGGATCCTTTAGTAAGTGGAACCAATACCCAAACGCCATTACGCTCCATGGATTTGAGCTCTTCAATCATGGCTTCAATCCAATGAGTGGCCTGATCATTATTAATAGCTTCTCGGTAAGAGGTTGGATCAGTAAGTTTCCCAATGTTTTCGACTTCAGCCAGATAAGTTTCGAAATCATCAAAATTTGTGTTTCTGCGAGCCCTTGATGATCTCCTGAGCTGAATCACGGGTTCATTAACAAGCGGTTCTTCGGCGTTTAGATTAGGAGGCATAGGAGGTTCAACCGGTTCATTAGTAGATCCAGGTATAGCGGGAGCAGCGTTGGGTACAAGAGGAATTATCGGAGGAATCGTAATAACCGACGAGTGGTTTCCCCCCGCTTCTTGTACTTCTTGCAAATCTAAATCAGGATTTGTCGTGCTCCCACTGATCTCTGAATTTTCGAGGAAAGTGGCATGTTGCATATCTATGATGCGGGTAGAGTGAGAAGGACAGTAAAACCGATAACCTTTTGAGTTCTCGGGATAACCAATAAAGAAACATGTAAGGGTTTTAGAATCCAGTTTCTTTAAGTTAGGGTTATAGACTTTTGCTTCGGCAGGACAGCCCCATACTTTCATATATTTTAGACTCGGTTTCCTACCTGTCCAGATCTCATAAGGAGTTTTAGGGACAGATTTTGATGGAACCCTATTGAGTATATGAACAACTGTTTTTAAGGCCTCAGTCCAAAGAAATTTGGGTAGGTTAGTGTTGGCGAGCATACTTCTCACCATGTCCATTAAAGTTCGGTTTCTCCTTTCAGCAACACCATTCTGATGAGGAGAACCTGGCATGGTGTATTGGTTAATTATGCCCTGTTACCTGCAAAAATTATAGAAGGGACCAGGAGCTTGACCAATATCAGTATGTTTACCGTAATACTCACCTCCCCTATCTGATCGGACAACTTTTATCTTATGATCAAGTTGGTTTTCAACCAAAGTTTTATAATCGACAAAAGTTTGTAAGGATTCAGATTTTTCTTTAATCAGATAAAGGTGCATATAACGTGAATAATCGTCAATGAATGTAATAAATGATGTATGTCCTGTTATTGATGCGGGATAGGGGCCACTAATATCAGTATGAATTATTTCCAACAAGTTGGAACATCTGGTGGCTCCTTTCTTATTCCCTTTAGCCATTTTGCCTTTGAGGCATTGAATACATGTTTCAAAATCACTAAAATCAAGAGAGGGTAATATTCCTTCTTTTACGAGTCGTGTCATGCGATCTCGTGAGATGTGGCCGAGACGTTTATGCCACAATGTGGAGGAATTCTCTGCTTGTTTAGGTGATTTTGTCTTTGTTTTAGTTATGTCATCAATATTAAGAGACAACAAAGACTGTGAGAAATTATGATCTAGTTCTAATTTATACAGTAATCCATCCAAAAAACCACAACCAAACAATTCATTATTAAGAGTAAAAGTGATCCTGCCACAACCATGGGTAATTACATAACCTTCAAGATCAAGTCTAGATATAGATACAAGGTTCCGAGTAATTCTCGGTACATATAAGGCATCTATTAATCTAATACACTTTCCGGTATTCATATGTAAATTTAAAATTCCCATGGCTTCGACATCTAAGAGATCACCATTTCCAACTCTAAGTTTTCTTTGGTCCTTTGGTAGCTTCTGGATTGTAAGGAATCCCTGTAAAGAATTGGTCACATAGACCATAGAACCAGAGTCACCCCACCATGTATTAAATGGAACATCAGTAGTAAAGGAATCAAATACTACATAAAGAATGTTACCTTTCTTAGCTAGCCATTCCTTGAATTTAGAGCAATCTTTCTGTCCGTGCCCTTTGGAGCGGCAGAATTTGCAGTTAGTATTGCTTGTTGAGGATTTAGGGCCAGAGGTAGCAGCACCATGATTTTGGACTTTATTTTCAGTCTTGTTACTGTAGTTACATTTCCTCTTCTTGAAGTTTGAAGTGGTAGTAAGGTGAACAGCAGCTTCAGGTTGAATGTGCTTAAGACGATCTTCCTCTTGAACGCACATAGCAATCAGTTCACTTATCGACCATTTATCTTTCATTGCGTTATAATTCACTTTGAAAGTGTCGAACCGAGCAGGCAAGGAAGTCATTATGAAATGCACAAGAAAATTATCTGAGACTTCCATTTCCAAATTCTTAAGCTTATGAGACATGTCAACCATCTTCATTATGTGTTCACGGACACCATTAGAACCTTCATATTTAAGAGTTAGCATCTTTAGCATTAAGCTACTCGCAGTTGCCTTAGACGATCCCTTAAAGTGATCCTCAACAGATTTGAGGTAAGTTTTCACTTTGTCGTTATCAGGGATAGCTCCTCGGATGCTGGGATGAATTGAGTTTTTGACCATCATTAGGGATAGCCGATTCGCCCTTTCCCACTTCTCAAAGTCCGCTTTCTGAGTCGCAGTAGACGCAGCAGTAATAGCGGCGGGTTCATCATGGCGAATAGCATAGTCCATGTCGAGCATTCCCAGAGTTAAGTAAAGTTGCTCCTTCCAAAAAGTGAAATTAGCACCAGTAAGTGCCTTAATGCCGAAGTTTGGTACTGTAGTGGAGAATAAGGAGGATTTAAGATTATGATACGAATTTTAGAAGATTTTATAGTGACAGAGTTAGCTATATAAGGCAGACTAAGTAATGTCCCTTAAGATAATAGAACTCGAGTAATGTCTAAAATAAGCAGACCTAATAGTAATGTTCCTGAGACTAAGACCATATTAGTAATGAAGCTAGTGATAGGTAAGCCTATTGATAACACCAAAATAATAAGCTAAAGTAAGGCTCTACTTAGATGTTACATCACCTTTGGGCAGAAATAACTAATATCTAAGTAAAATTATGAGCACAAGGTTTATGCAACACAACGTTTGTCTTTTGACCTTTGGGCAACAAAATAGAACATCGTGTTTTAAGGCATAATAAGAATCCTTTCAAGCACACAAGTATATTAAATCACCTTTGGGCAGAATTAATATCCTACGTGTTTATTATGCTAAAGGAAAAATGCAATCATAGGAATCACCTTTGACCTTTGGGCAACAAAAGATGAAAACATGAATATTAGTGCATAAGTATAATAAGGTCACATATAAATAAGGTGACTAAATAAGGTGACCACGACAGTAAAGCAGGGTCTGTAGTCATCTCTAAAAAACTCTAAAAAACCGACCAAATTAGGGTCTGTAGTCATCCGTACGGATGAAATTATATTCGTACGGATGAGTATTGATTCGTACGAATGTAAGTCCAGGTTCGTGCGGATTAATCCTATATTCGTACGGATGTAAGGTTTAAGTTCGTACGGATGTAAGCCTAGGTTCGCACGCATTTAGCCCAGATTCGTACGGATCAACAGTCAGGTTCGTATGAGGTGATCCTTAGTTCGTGCTAATGAACAAGTCAGGTTCGCACGAATCAAGCAACACATTCGCACGTATGAGACTTCATCCGTACGTATGAACAAATCAGGTTCGCATGAGATAATCTTTGGTTCGTGCTAATGAACAAGTTAGGTTCGCACAAATCAAGAAAACTCATTCGTACGTAAGAGACTCATCCGTACGTATGAACAAATCAGGTTCGTACGGATGAGCCTTCATCCGCACGGACGAAGTTCGTCGAAATTAGGGTTGCAGCAGCCGCCGCCAGGTCCAAAAAATCCCATTTTTTTCATCCAAAATCAAAATCGCCGGCCAGATAATTTGCAGAATCAATAGTAGCAATAGCCAGGCAATAAATAAACATGAACCAATGGATAATCACGAGCCATTGGCTCTGATACCACATGTTGGATTAAATTAGATTGATTCATGTTATTTACATACTTCCTGATGATCCGGTGATGTTGTTGAATAAGTTAGCCATCGATTCCCAAAATGAGATGATCGTATTAGGATGGATTGTTGAGAGGAAACACTATGTGTGTGTTTTAGGATGAAGGGGATAATGGTATTAGAATGACCAACCCTTCTAAAGGTTTATTATGTCCCCTTATATACACACTCTAATTAGGAGTGTGTATTATTTTGTCCAATGGTGTTTGATAAGCGTTTACATTTAAGCTCTCATAATTCCGATCACCTAATGGGAAATCTATAGTGTCGTCATTAAGGTAAATACGTCCATCGAATATTTACTAGACACAGATTTCAGTTAGTGTCAGTCATCATATCAGTAAGGATAAATGATCAATGAGGGTCACAAATAATATGGGTCCAACAGAAAAGACATTAGATGTTATTTCTTCAATGAAACAGGCGAATATTAGGGTTTCGGATTGTATATTTTGTGCTATTGTAAATGTGTTCTCGAAGAAAAGAGGGTTAACTTCAGTTGCTAAAGTGTATGAAGACTTGGTCACAAAGGGGTGTGACCCTGGTCAAGTGACTTATGCATCGATTATCAACGTTTACTTTAGGATAGGGTTTTATGAAAAAGCCGAAGAAGTATTTTGGGAAATGGGCAATAAAGGGTTCGATAAATGTGTTGTAGCATATTCTAGTATGATAGCAATGTACGGAAAAGTTAATAGGATTAAAGATGCAATGAGACTTTTAGCCCGAATGAAAGAAATGGGAGTTGAACTAAACGCTTGGATTTACAATTCTCTCCTTGATATGCACGGGAAAGTCTTAAACTTAAAACAAGTCGAAAAGATATGGAAGGAAATGAAAAGAAGAAAAGTTATGCCCGATAAAGTAAGTTACACGAGTGTTATAAGTGCTTATAGTAAGGCTCGAGAGTTTGATACATGTATGAAATATTATTCCGAGTATAGACTTAATGATGGAAGGATTGATAGAGCGTTGGGTGGGATCAAGGTTGTAAATAACGTAAGGCGTGGCGTGGCGGCGAGGCCAAGCCTCAAGTTTTGTAAGACATGGCGAGACATGGCGTTTTTTAAGGCGTGATAAGGCGGCAAAATTTTAATAAATTTTAGAATTTTTATATATACTTGTATATATATTTATTCTTATTAAGTTGTATCAATAAACAATAAATTAACAAAAAGTCAATGTTTTTATATTTCAATATACATCTAATCTAAATATAGTAACCAATTAAACAAAAATCAATGTTTTCAAATTTTAATATACATCTAATCTAAGATATAGTCACCAATTTATAATCAAAGAATCTTTATAGCTATTTTTAAATTATTTTAACACTTTTTAAGGTTTTTTTTTTTTTTTTAATTTTTTTTTTCCATAACGCGTTACAAAAAACTTAGTAAATAACGCGTTAAAGCTCGCCATGGCGCGCCTTTTCACGTGTTTTGGACGCCACGCCTAACAACGACGCCTTGCATGTTTTCTAAAAGTCTAGGTCACGCCTCACGCCATGGCGCGCCTTGGCTCACGCCAAGGCGCGTTATTTAGAACCTTGGGTGGGATTATGGTAGGTGTGTTCTCGAAAATGAGTAGAGTGGATGAACTTGTGAAGCTTTTACAAGATATGAAAAGTGAAGGTACTGGTTTAGATTCACAACTATATAGATCGTCGTTGAATGCTTTACGTGATGCTGGTGTGCATATTCAGGTTAGATGGTTGGAAGAGAGTTTTGATTCAAGTTAATAAGGAGATTGTAAGAGGTTTGGATCTAATTGAGTAGTATTTTATGCCGAAAAGCTTGTAAATTAGTGCGAAATTTTAGTTGTTATATCTTAACGTTTTTAACTTTTCACTCGTCTAAAAGGAATAGTCGAATGTAATAACCAGTTTACACTACCTAAAACTTGGCTTAACGTTTGAGAAAATTGCGTAACTTTTTATGTTTCAAGGTTTTCGGCCTGATATTGACCACTAACATTCACCATTTATCGAGTTGTGCTTGAAATACATGCTTAACAATGTAAAGTTTCGGACCGTCGAGTTCAAAATCTTCATGTCTTTTAACCTATAAATTACCTTCACACATCTTTAATCTTTAATTTTTAATATATAACAAAAGAGGGGCCTTAAATGCCAAATGGCGAAGTAAGGTCCGTTGGATGTGTTAACTTCTTTAATGTCAGCTGTTAGATCAGATTGATGATGTTATCAAATATTATTTTCATTTTACACCCTCTTACAATACATAATTACATTCTCTATTTCATTCAATCTAGACTAAAATAAAAAACATAATTATAATTTATTTATCGTTAAATTTGGACTATAATTTACTTTATTATTATTCTAAAATCTCCTGATACAAAATATCAAAACATATATATAAAGATAAAAGTGTATATGTTATTATAACTATAAACAATATTGTATAAATGTAAAAGTATATATATGTATTATACGTACAACATTATTTTCTCATAATAAATTAAAATCTACATAAACATAAAATTTATGATTCAATTTTTATTTTTTTCCGCGCTATCGCGAGACAATAAACTAGTTTCTTGTAAAATAGACATGAGTTAGTTATATATAAATCGTTTCTATAGTTTATCCAAAATTATGAATTTTGTCCCTAAATTTAAAAAATTACATAATTCAAATTTAAAAATTAATTATGTTTTTCGTCCCTAATTTCTAATTTGCACTCATAATTGGGGAAAACCTTAAGCACCAAATACGTAATTGAGGACAAACTTTAGGGACGAAATCCGTAATTTGAGCAAATCTTAAGGACGAAAAAGGTAATTAGTTTCTAAAAGTTGATGATTTATGTAACTTTTTAAACTTAAGAACGAAATCTATAATTTGAAATAAACCTTATGGACGATTTTTGTAATTAACTCAATAGACATTTTTACCAATTAAAACTGTAAGGTACTTAATAGAAAGTTTAATAATGAAGGGAAAGTGGAAGAAATAAAACTTGAGGACTGAATTATATATAAGTTAGCTTACTTTGTAGATAAATTTTAAAATTCCATAAATATCCGTACAAAATGTTTTCCACTTTGACTATGATTGCAGTATTGAAAAGATCAAGATAAAAACTACAATATGACAAAACTATAAGGACGATAAATGTACTTAACTCGAATATTAATGTATCTTTAAATTCCATTGCAAGGATGATTTCATGTTTAGATTTAATGAATTGCATAAACCGTCACTATTAAGGTCATATCTGCAAAAAAACGTTTTTCTCAATGAATGTACTTGCGCTTTCAAAAAGATAAAAACGGAAATTCTTATCTGTTCAAATCACATGAACGATTCATGTAATTAACTCTTAATATTCTTTAAAAGAAATAAAATACTTATATTTATGCAAACAAACAATTGAAGTATCAAACAATACTTAAACAATACTTTTTTTTTACCCTTCTCCAATTTGTAGCATGCCGTTTTAATCAAACCAAAATTCAAAAATAGATAAAGGAGATATATTAATTGGTCGAAAAATCATAAGTAAATAAGACTTTTTAATATTGGGTGACATATATAGGGTTGAATTTATATAAAATTCTAAATTTGACCTTCTTATGCATCATCATTGAGGTTGAATTTCATACAAATGTCAAAATCACAAACAAATCCAATTGTAAGTTGTAATATAGGTTAAGGGTAAAAAGTTCACAAAACCTAGAATTTAAGGAATTCTAAGATTATTTTCATTAAATATTTGGAGTTTATTCGTGCTACTCGTTAAAAAATTTCCTTTTTTGTTCATTGAAAATCGTATACAAACTATTTTTAGAGTTAACTTGTTCGAAATAGTGTTACTTTTATGACAGTCATTAGAAAACTTGTGTCAGTGTAATGTTATGTTGTAAAAAAAGCTATGAGTAGGCAATATTTGAAGAGGTTATTCAAACATATTTAGACACCCAACTATAATTCTCGAATACACTATAATGATATTAACGGATAAACAAACAAAGATTATCATTAACAAAACCTTTTAGGTACAAGTTATTTTGGTAACAAAAGAGGTATCCTTTTGACAATTTCCATATTTTAAGGCCATAATTGAACAAATCAAGCTTGGAGGGTCAGATTATACATAACTTACATAAGGTAAATGTTGACCTGAGAAAATAAAGCGTGTATGAGTCCATTTCTTTTTTACCCTGCCCAAATCCTAATAGAATAAAATAAAAATATTAAGATATTAAATTGTCATAAAAATACTTCAGTTATTTAGATATGTATATGAATCCACATTTTGATACATCATAATACTTTTTAGTTTGAAACGTCTGGGGAAAAAAAAAAACTCAAACTAGTGTTGTTTAGTCCTGAAGATGAATACGATGTTGAATAAGATGAACATGTAGATACCGGTGAAATAATGAAAAAAACTACAACACTTCAAAATATTGAAACTTTAAAACTGGCAAAAACTAAAGCTTTAAATAACTGAATGAAAACATGATTAATAATATCTGTCAAAATATCAAAAATCGAGATCGGAAAAGATATGAAACTTGACCTAAACGAAATAAATAAAAAACGATGTCAAGAATAAGAAGATGCATTTGGCATGGAGAAGTCACTACAAGAAAATTTTCATTTTTACACATTTTTCTTCACGTTTATAGAAAGTGTGTAGTTTTTTGTTGATTTGTTCATAGTTTTAAGTGTGAACAAATTTATTACATTTATAAGTGTAAAGAAATATATAAAACATCTACAATTTACACACTTTTAATTGTTTAATAAGGATGCGTTGATGAAAATTTTAATAATTGTTTGTTAAAAGAAGATAGTTTGATCCTTATTTTACTTTTAAAATTTTAATATATAAAAAGCAAGTCGAAGAAAACGTGAATGACATGAGAAAGTGGATAAAAAGTCCTCCGAACCATCTCTTAAAATATGAAAGAGTTTACTAAATTATATTCGATGAATACGTTTAATAATATTTGTGTAGAAAATGGTAGTTTGACCATTAAAAAGGAGTTACGTCTTTTAAAAATGGATAAACTTGGTTCGATTTGGATCGATTCTGTATAAATGTTTGAGGTATTAGGCATAATAATATACATTGATCTTTATGAGACAAAAATACACTATTTAACTTATTATTATTCTAAAATCTTCTAATATAAAATATCAAAATATATGTATAAACGTAAAAATATATATATTATTATGATTATAAACAGCAGGTGTATAAACGTAAAACTATATATAATATTATACATATAACTGATTTAGAGTGATCAATAATATCCATATGAGATTTTAATTCTTTAAAATACACAATATTAATTAGAATTCTATTGATATTGAACTGCGCATTTAGGTACGGTAAGAAGTCCATTAAATTTGTTAGAAGAAGATTGGAATAGAACATTCAGAACAAATGCAACCGGTTCATGGTTGGTTTCAAAGTATATTTGCCTACAAATGGTCGCTTGTAATCAAGGTGGATCCATAATTAACATCTCTTCAATTGCTGGCGCAAATCGTTTTCTTCCATCTGGAGCTATTGCATATGCTTCTTCGAAATCAGCCCTTAATACCATGACAAAGGTAATGTGAACAAATCCCTCCAACCTCCTTTCAACTTTATGATGTTCATGTATTTTCCATTAGATAATATTATCTCTTTCTACGGATACGAAAAAGAAAAAATTCAAGCTTCAAAATTTCTTATATATATATTAACTATCAATAACGATGATGTGAGCAGGATATTTTATTCATTTTATTCAATATCCGTGTAGGCGATGGCAATGGAACTTGGAAAACATAACATAAGGGTAAACTCCATATGTCCTGGCTTATTCAAGTCTGAGATTACTGAGGGACTAATGAAAAAGTAATGGCTTGAGAACTATGTTTCAAAAACAGTGCCATTGAAAGACCTAGGCACCAGTGACCCAGCTTTAACTTCTTTGGTGAAATACCTAATCCAAGACTCCTCAAGCTACGTGACTGGCAACATTTTCATAGTTGATGCTGGATTCACCTTACCAGGTGTCCCGATTTATTCGTCACTTTAAACTCACTCATGAGATAAGCGAGTTATGTCCTTGAAACAATTTGTTGAGCTATACTTATTCGTTAAATCATAATAAATATGACATTTATGTAAAAGTGTATATGGAATCTCTTGCTGGGCGTAATAATTGAATGTTGGGGAAATCCCTATTAAGTATGTAATATTAGTCGTCAATATTAATACAATACATTGTTCTAAATAACATTTATGGCGTCTTTGTTATGAAACATTTAGGGCGTCTTTATTAGGTGTGACGTTTTAAAAACGTGTCTTGTGTTATGCCCCGAGTTTTTTTTGTACCGTTATGGGAATTATAGAGAAAACAAAAAGGGTGAAAAATGGTTTTTTTTAAATAACTAAAATGATCATTTGATTGTAAATTAGAGATTATATCTGAGATTATATATATACTTAAATGTCAAAATATCGACTTTTTTACAATTTATCAATGTTTAGATCACTTAATAATAGTAAAACAATATATACAAGTATATATATATAATATATAGTAAATTTTTACCGTCTTTTTACGCCCTCAAAAACGTGATTTCTCGCCATGTCTTCCAAAGTTTGAGGTTTGCTCAAGCCGTCACGTCTCTTACGTTATCTACAATCTTGATACAATACAAGAAGGGATAACTATACTAAATAGCTTCTATGATATACAAATGCAAACATATGAGAGGAAAGCAACCTATCACATCAAACTGAAATTAGGTGAACGAACCGATTGACAATACATGTATTAGAGGATGGCAATTTTAAGGAGTTAATTGCAAAAATCGTCCTTGTGGTTTGTGCAAAAATGCACTCACAGTACTTGACATTCATTATATGCACATATCATCCTTGTGTACAAACTCCCATCCAAAACAACTCTGCAAATATACATATTCATGTTCTTTAGCCGACAGAAACGGAAAAAATGACATCTGTGATGACTTACAGTTAAAGTTGTTGATCGACTAAACGTTTAGAAACCACTTGGTCAGAATAAGCAAAATAAGCAGAATAAGCAGTATGGAGATGTGGTAATGATATGATGAATTCATGGATCCTTTTTCCCTTTCCGCGGACATTGTTGAAAATGTGATTTACCTATAACCGAAAAACTACAAGATAATTCTCATGTATGAAGAATCTTTGGATGAATTAAGTACACTATAGTTTTATCATTGTAATTTTTCATTCAAGCTTATCTTTTGCGGAAAGTTCATGCTAACCGAGAGGCCACAATCATGCTAGTTTTTTTTTTTTTTTTTTTTTTTTACCACAGAACCCGCTGTTGTTTCAATGGTGACGGAGAGTATTTCCTGATACATATGAGCTTCTTAAAACAAAGGTGTGCTTGACATATGTTGAGGTAATTGGGGTATCTACTTGTAGAATATGGTCATTATTTAATTCAGTACTAGCAGTCTACAATAACAGTATACAGTCACATAGATATCACGTTAAATGTTGGTTTAAGTGTTTTATATATCTTGACACTTGACAGTTTACTAATCTAATTTTCTTTTTCTTTCCAAAAGTGATGTTTGACATCGTATTATATATAATGTTATTTGTTATATCCTAAAAGTTAATTAGCTAGTTTTCAAAATTTCTAATAATTCTCCTACTGTCTACATAGTATGCAGAGTTTAAAAGCATACTCGTTTTACATTTAGAATTTAAAATTTAGTTTTTGGTTAACGTATGATGTTACTAATGAGAAAAGCGGGGACTTCAATTAGATTAGAAACAAAATATAATTCTCAGATTTGCTATTTCACATTTGGAATACACCTCGAGAGTTCCACATGTTACGATTCTTATTCACATGATTTATTTAGTTTTGACTCTTTCACATGATTTATCGGATCTTCTTCTATCCTTGCTATAATGTCGTTTCCTTCTTGAAAATCAAAATCAATTTTTCACAAAACCTAAATGGCAAAGTCTTTAAAGGAATCCCCATATTCCAACTTGCATATCCCATCTAAGCACGTTTTTATGAAGCCTACAGTTCTTCCTACAAAATTCTTGCTAAGATGAAGTCCATGTGTTCCGCATAGTGTGACATTATCTCTGATCGTTATTTTATCAAAACGCATCTTTATGCAGCGAATGATGTAAATAACATTTGCCTAAAAGGTATATCTTTAATGGTCGAGCAATGGAATCTATTGGATTAGAAGATAAGGAAAAAAGGTCAGAACATACTATTCCAATAACAACATTTTGCAATATGTAGAGATTTTTGGTTCTTGAAATGGATTGCTTTTATTAGGTGATGATGATCGCAACATATTATTTATGGAACCCTTCAACTGATCAGCTCGATTGTTGGCAAATTTAAACGGTCCTTATATACTTAGAGGACAATGTAGGAACTTTGTCGTTGGTTATGACTCGACAACTAGTGCATACAAGTTTGTAAAGATTGTGTGTGTTACGTCTAACCATATGAAAAGTAATAAAATAAGGGCCCATATGCATGATGGTTTTTGTTATGATGCAACTAAGGCACATGTTTATAAATGCAAAACCGATTGTTGGAAAAAAAATTTAAAGATTTTCCATGTCATATTCGAAGACGCTCAAGGTATAACCATGAATGTGTATCCACGTTAGGTTATGTTTCGTTATCATTTAGGTCAAGATGAAGTTAAAGATCTTGTCATTGTATACTTTGATTTAGCAAATAAAAAGTTTAAAGAAATCTAGAAACCAAAATGGTTAGAGCCTACTTGCGTGACTGAATTTGAGTTGTGTTTTTGAAGGACAATGTTTTATTCATCACTATCCTTCAAAAACATGATACTCAAATGTAGAGAAGGTACTAACCAATTAGGTTTTGAGATTTGTTTACACTTCTCATTTGCTAAACAAAAGTATCCAAAGGCTAGATCTATAACTTCTTCTTCACCAAAATCATCTTGAAACATAAGTCAATGTAGATACCCATTCATAGTTACATTGTGAGGGTTTTCGAATATAACATATGGGAAATCTTTTATCTTTTCCAACCGTCGGTTTTGCTATTATAAAGGTGCGCCTGAGTTGCATCATACCAAAAACCGTTATATTGAGGACCATCAATCCCTTATTTTGAATATGCAAGAATTGAGCTACAACACGCACAATCCATAAAACCTTGTATGCACTAGTTGTCGAGTCATAACCAAGTGCAAAGTTCCTAAATTGTCCTGCAAATAAAAGACTGTTAAAATTCATCAACAATAGAGTCGAAGGGTTCCATAAATAATACGTATGATCATCATCACCTAATAAAAGAAATCCACTGCAAGAACCTAAAATCTCTACATATTGAGAAAAGTTTGTTAATGGGAAAGTATGTTCATACCTTGTTTTCCTATCTTCTAGTCCTATAAGTTCCATTGTTGGAGCATTAATTATATATTTTTTAAGGAAAAGGTTATTTACGTCATTTGTTACTTCAAGATGCAATTGGATGAAGCACACCATGTGGAAGATACGAACTTTATTTGTAGCTAGAAGTTTGATGTCAGATTTTCAAGCTTTGTAAATACAATCTCAAATATAATATGCATTTAGAATTTGACGAATTCTTTAGAAGACTTCACAATTTAGATTTTGAGAAGAAAAAAAATATACATTCTTTTAGTCCATAAATGTATCTGTTAAGAAAATTTAATATACCAACTATCAAATAGGAGATTAATGAATAGGGGAATATAGGATACAAGAGTGAACCATCAAAAAAGTCATGTGAATTAGGGATTTAACCGGAGAAACTTTCAAGGCGGAGAAAATAAGTATATTTTGTTTTCAATTCTACTTCGGATCCAGAGCACACTTCTTTCTCGTTAATAACATATGTTAGTAACAAAAAATGCTAATTCCATATATAAAGAAATATGTTATTGTGCTAGACACTAAAAACGGTCTACTTTGATAAGCAGTGTGGAGATGTGGTAATGATATGACTTCGTGGCTCCTTTTTCCATTTACGTGGACATTGTTGAAAATGTGATTTACTAGTAACCGAAACACTACAATGGAATTCTTATGTATGAAGAAAATTTGGATTAATTAAGTACACTATAGTTTTGTCATTGTAATTTTTCATTGAAGCTTATCTTTTGTGGAATGTTCATGCTAACCGAGAGGCCACAATGAGCTTCTTAAAAAAGAGGTGTGGCTGACAATATGTTAAGGTGATTAGGGTATCTACTTGTAGAATTTGGACGTTATTTAATTCACTACCGGCAGTCTACAATAACAGTATATAGTCACATAGATATCACGTTAAATGTTGGTTTAAGTGTTTTATAATCTTGACACTTGACAGTTTACTAATCTAATTTTCTTTTTCGTTCCAAAAGTGACAATTTGTCATCGTATTATATTTAATGTTATTTGTTATATCCTAAAAGTTAATTAGATAGTTTTTAAAAATCCTAATAAATCTCCTTCTACTATCTACGTAGTATGCAGAGTGTAAGAGCATACTCGTTTTACATTTAGAATTTAAAATGCAGTATTTGGTTTATGTATGATGTTACTAATGAGAGAAGCGTGTGCCCCGGATACTTCAATTAGATTAGAAACAAAATATAACTCTCAGATTTTCTATTTCACATTTATAATACACCTCGAGAGTTCCGCATGTTACGATTTTTATTCACATGATTTATTGAGTTTTCACTCTTTCACATGATTTATCAAATCTTCTCCTATTTCGTTCTTGATTTCTTAGTTGATTGTTGATATAATGTTGTTTCCTTCTTGAAAATCAAACCATTTTTTCACAAAACCTAAATTGTTATTAAGCCTACAGTTCTACCTACAAAATTCTTGCTACAGATGAAGTCCATGTGTTTCGCATGGTGTGACATTATCTCCGATCATTATTTTATCAAAACGCATCTAGATGCAGGGAATGATGTAAATAACATTTGCCTTAAAAGGTATATCTTTAATGGCCGAACAATGGAATCTATGGGATTAGAAGATAAGGAAAAAAGGTATGAACATACTCTTCCAATAATAACTTTTTTGCAATATGTAGAGATTTTTGGTTCTTGCAATGGATTGCTTTTATTAGGTGATGATGATCGCTACATTATATATGGAACCCTTCAACTGATCAACTCGATTGTTGACAAATTTAAACAATCCTTATTTACTTAGAGGACAATTTAGGAACTTTGTCGTTGGTTATGACTCGACAACTAGTGCATACAAGGTTTTAACGATTGTGTGTGTTCGTCTAACCATATGAAAAATAATAAGAAAAGGGCCCATGTGCATGACGGTTCTTGTTATGATGCAACTAAGGCTCACGTTTATAAATGCAAAACCGATTGTTGGAATTTTTTTTTGAAGATTTCCCATGTCATATTCGAAGTCGCTCAAGGTATAACCATGAATGTGTATCCACATTAGGTTATGTTTCGGGATCATTTAGGTCAAGATGGAGTTGTAGATCTTGTCATTGTATACTTCGATTTAGCAAATGAGGAGTTTAAAGAAATCCAGAAACCTAAATGGTTAGTGCCTTCTTGCGTGACTGAATTTGAGTTGTGTTTTTGAGGAACAATGTTTTATTCATCGCGCCCTTCAAAAACATGAAACTCAATGCAGAATGAGGTACTAACCAATTAGGTTTTGAGATTTGTTTAAACTTCTCATTTCGCTAAACAAAAGTATACAAAGGCTAGATCTATAACTTCTACCTCCACAAAATCATCTTGAAACATAAGTCAATGTAGATACCCATTCATAGTTACATCGTGAGGGTTTTCGAATATAACATATGGGAAATCTTTTATCTCCGATCGCCGTTTTATCATGGTGTGACATTATCTCTGATCGCCGTTTTATCAAAAATCATCTTGATGCAGCGAATGAAGCAAAAAACCTTTCCCTAAAAAGGTATATATTTAATGGTCGAACAATGGAATCTATGGGATTAGAAGATAACGAAAGAAGGTATGAACATACTATTCCAGTAACAAGTTTCTCGCAGTATGTAGAGATATTTGGTTCTTGCAATGGATTGTTTTTATTAGGTGATGATGATCATACATATTATTTATGGAACCCTTCAACTCGATTGTTGAGAAATTTTAACGGTCCTCATGTATTTAGAGGAGAATTTAGAAACTTTGCACTTGGTTATGACTCAACAACTAGTGCATACAAGGTTGTTAGGATTGTGCGTGTTACGTCTAACCATACGCATACTGATAAGATAAGGGCCCCTCGGAATGACAGTTCTTGTTATGATGCAACTAGGGCCAACATTTATAATTGCAAAACCGATTGCTGGAAAAAAAATGAAAAGTTCCCATATGTCATATTCGAAGACGCTCAAGGTGTAAATATGAATGGGTATCCACATTGGGTTATGTTTCGGGATCATTTAGGTCAAGATGAAGTTGTAGATCTTGTCATTGTATACTTTGATTTAGCAAATGAGGAGTTTAAAGAAATCCAGAAACCTAAATGGTTAGTGCCTTCTTGCGTGACTGAATTTGAGTTGTGTTTTTGAAGGGCAATGTTTTATTCATCACGCCCTTCAAAAACATGAAACTCAAATGCAGAAGAAGATACTAACCAATTACGTTTTGAGATTTGTTTAAACTTCTCATTTCGCTAAACAAAAGTATACAAAGGCTAGATCTATAACTTCTACTTCTACAAAATCATCTTGAAACATAAGTCAATGTAGATTTCCATTCATAGTTACATCGTGAGGGTTTTCGAATATAACATATGGGAAATCTTTTATCTCCGATCGCCGTTTTATCATGGCGTGACATTATCTCCGATCGTCGTTTTATCAAAAATCATCTTGATGCAGCGAATGACGCAAAAAACCTTTCCTTAAAAAGGTATATATTTAATGGTCGAACAATGGAATCTATGGGATTAGAAGATAACGAAAGAAGGTATGAACATACTATTCCAGTAACAAGTTTCTCGCAGTATGTAGAGATTTTTGGTTCTTGCAATGGATTGCTTTTATTAGGTGATGATGATCATACATATTATTTATGGAACCCTTCAACTCGATTGTTGAGAAATTTTAACGGTCCTCATGTATTTAGAGGAGAATTTAGAAACTTTGCACTTGGTTATGACTCAACAACTAGTGCAAACAAGGTTGTTAGGATTGTGAGTGTTACGTCTAACCATAAGCATACTAATAAGATAAGGGCCCCTCGGAATGACAGTTCTTGTTATGATGCAACTAGGGCCAACATTTATAATTGCAAAACCGATTGCTGGAAAAAAATGAGAAGTTCCCATATGTCATATTTGAAGACGCTCAAGGTGTAAATATGAATGGGTATCCACATTGGGTTATGTTTCGGGATCATTTAGGTCAAGATGAAGTTGTAGATCTTGTCATTGTATACTTTGATTTAGCAAATGAGAAGTTTAAAGAAATCCAGAAACCTAAATGGTTAGTGCCTTCTTGCGTGACTGAATTTGAGTTGTGTTTTTGAAGGACAATGTTTTATTCATCGCACCCTTCAAAAACATGAAACTCAAATGCAGAAGAAGATACTAACCAATTACGTTTTGAGATTTGTTTAAACTTCTCATTTCGCTAAACAAAAGTATACAAAGGCTAGATCTATAACTTCTACTTCTACAAAATCATCTTGAAACATAAGTCAATGTAGATACCCATTCATAGTTACATCGTGAGGGTTTTCGAATATAACATATGGGAAATCTTTTATCTCCGATCGCCGTTTTATCATGGCGTGACATTATCTCCGATCGCCGTTTTATCAAAAATCATCTTGATGCAGCAAAGGACGCAAAAAACCTTTCCTTAAAAAGGTATATATTTAATGGTCGAACAATGGAATCTATGGGATTAGAAGATAACGAAAGAAGGTATGAACATACTATTCCAGTAACAAGTTTCTCGCAGTATGTAGAGATTTTTGGTTCTTGCAATGGATTGCTTTTATTAGGTGATGATGATCATACATATTATTTATGGAACCCTTCAACTCGATTGTTGAGAAATTTTAACGGTCCTCATGTATTTAGAGGAGAATTTAGAAACTTTGCACTTGGTTATGACTCAACAACTAGTGCATACAAGGTTGTTAGGATTGTGCGTGTTACGTCTAACCATAAGCATACTGATAAGATAAGGGCCCCTCGGAATGACCGTTCTTGTTATGATGCAACTAGGGCCAACATTTATAATTGCAAAAACGATTGCTGGAAAAAAAAAATGAAAAGTTCCCATATGTCATATTCGAAGACGCTCAAGGTGTAAATATGAATGGGTATCCACATTGGGTTATGTTTCGGGATCATTTAGGTCAAGATGAAGTTGTAGATCTTGTCATTGTATACTTTGATTTAGCAAATGAGGAGTTTAAAGAAATCCAGAAACCTAAATGGTTAGTGCCTTCTTGCGTGACTGAATTTGATTTGTGTTTTTGAAGGGAAATGTTTTATTCATCGCGCCCTTCAAAAACATGAAACTCAAATGCAGAAGAAGGTACTAACCAATTACGTTTTGAGATTTGTTTAAACTTCTCATTTCGCTAAACAAAAGTATACAAAGGCTAGATCTATAACTTCTGCTTCCACAAAATCATCTTGAAACATAAGTCAATGTAGATTTCCATTCATAGTTACATCGTGAGGGTTTTCGAATATAACATATGGGAAATCTTTTATCTTTTCTAACCGTCGGTTTTGCTATTATAAAGGTGCGCCTGAGTTGCATCATACCAATAACCGTTATATTGAGGACCATCAATCCCTTATTTTGAATATGCAAGAATTGAGCTACAACACGCACAATCCGTACAACCTTGTATGCACTAGTTGTCGAGTCATAACCAAGTGCAAAGTTCCTAAATTGTCCTGCAAATAAAAGACTGTTAAAATTCCTCAACAATAGAGTGGAAGGGTTCCATAAATAATACGTATGATCATCATCACCTAATAAAAGCAATCCAGTGCAAGAACCTAAAATCTCTACATATTGAGAAAAGTTTGTTACTGGGATAGTTTGTTCATATATTGTTTTCCTATCTTCTAGTCCTATAAATTCCATTGTTGGAGCATTATTTATATATGTTTTAAGGAAAAGGTTATTTACGTCATTTGTTACTTCAAAATGCAATTTGATGAAGCACACCATGTGGAAGATACGGACTTTATTTGTAGCTAGAAGTTTGATGTCACATTTTCAAACTTTGTGAATACAAGCTCAAATATAATATGCATTTTAGAATTTGACGAATTCTTTAAAGGACTTCACGATTTAGGTTTTGAGAAAACAATATTTATTCTTTTAGTTGATAAATGTATCTTTTAAGAAAATTTAATATATCGATAGGAGATTAATGAAATAGGGGAATATAGGATACAATAGTGAACTGTCAAAAAAGTCATGTGAATTAGGGATGTAACCGGAGAAACTTACAAGGCGGATTCAACGTGATATAGCAAATAATTATATTTTTGTTTTAAATTCTATTTGAGATCTAGCGCACTCTCCTTTCTCGTTAATAACATCTATTCGTAGCAAAAACTGCTAATTCCATATATAAAGAAATATGTTATTGTGCTAGACACAAAAAACAGTCTACTTTGATCGTGGAAGGAGAATTATAGATTTTGTAAACTAGATAAACTAACTTTAAGAGTTTAAGCAATAACATCAAGAGTGATATCAACCACCATCACGAGAGCAGTCGAGGAAAGGTTACCGAAACAATCACGAGGAAACCCGGGTCATCTGAATCAAAAAAGATTTGTCCTCCCCGTGTAAAGAAAACGTCCTCCATTTATCAAGCATGTCAGCACAAGCAAATTCCAATTATGGCATGGCTTCTAATTTACTTTGAGCAAATTGAACTTAGCGGTATAAAAGAAATTGTTCATTTTTTTTATCTCTCTTCTAAATACAAATGAAACTAATTCATCACTCAAGCCTTTAATATGAATCAAGAATAACTATTTGAACTAAACTATAAAATCACACCCTAACTATCAAGATTTGTCTGGCAAAGATCTATAAAACACTAAAGCAACATTAACCCGTCATCAGACAACATATTGTAATTTTCATCACGGGCAACAAAAAGTAATTTAACAGGAGCGTTTAAGGTAGTAATGAAATATATTACAATTTGCAAACGAGTTACCAAATTCTACATGTAGATAACATATATGCAATTACCTCAACAGTTTGTCACACGCACTTCTCGAGTTTTGGTTTAAGAACATCATCCCTATAAGCAAATACTCTCCTTCACCAAAAAAAAACACCCAACAAATTTATGTCATAAATTTTATAAAAAAAAACATAGAAAACATTATGACGGAGGCGTATATTATGTAAGGAGGTTAACTTGACGTAGATCAGATAAAACGACATTAAATTAGTTGATAGCTTTGGTCATGTGTCCACCAACTAGCATGTAACATTTATGGGTTGTATGTCATGGTTTTCTTAATCAAATTTTGATCTTTGTATGGAAACTATCTGATTTAAAATTGACTGTTGGTAACTTAAAGGAATTCATCGACACTATTCAGACAAAAATTATATAGACTAGGCGTGTATCTTGATATATGTATCATTCATACAAGTTGTTAATTTTTAAATTATTTGAATACATATAATAATACTATTTAAAAATTTAATACAAACAAAAGACACGAAACATTAACAAATGTAACCACATGAGTAAAGAGGATTTAAAACATTAACAAACACAAACGAAAATGTTAAAATTTTAGATTTGAATAAAAATGGATATAAAAAATTGAAAAGCCAAGGAGTAAACTAGGAAATTTACCTGAGACAACAATCAACTGAGTGTAAACAAATACAAAAATTGAACGAAAATCTAATAAGAAATATTTGTAGGAATGCAATGTCTTTATATAAGTCAAGATATTTTTGGATGGTTGTTAGTATTTATTAAAATTAAAAACTAATAATGTAATAAAATTAGTAATTAATAACTATTAATTTCATTCTATTATTGCTATATTATTAAATCATTATTATTTATTACTATATGTTTAACATTTAATAATATCAGTAATTAATAACTATTAATTTCTTTCTATTTAATACTGTTATTAACTCATTATTATTATTATTATTATTTATTACTATCTATTGACATTTACTAAAGTAAAAAAAAAAATTGTAATTAATAATTATTAATTTCATCTTATTTAATTTAATACTATAAAGTTGTAATAAGATTACCGTTTGTAGTTATCTACATTACATATAAAGCATTTAGGATAATAATTTTAAAGTTGAATTTTTTAAGAATAAAACTACTAAATTATCCTTAATTTGTCATTTAAATATATTTTTGAATTTGCTAACTTATTTGACATTTTATTAATTGTCAAACATATATTTGCTTAATAAGTATGACTTTTTCGAAAAAATACATTAATTGAAATTTACATTTAAAATTAATTTAAACCATAAAACACTTACCAAATGTTTCAATCCTCTTTTAATAAAAGTTTAAGTCATTAATTTCGTATACGTCAATCTCATACCCAAAATGATATGATAAAGTTTAGAATAATTATATCGAACATAATTTTTTTACACCATAGCATCGCTCGGATTTTTAGCTAGTTATTTTAAAATCATTTTTTATATCTTTTATTTTCTAATGTTTAAAATCTTCAAATATCTAGATCACACTTGCGAGTAACAATCTAAATGTCATACTCATTTCGTCTTAATTTAAGTGTTGACTTTAAAATTGTACAAAGTTTTAGAAATTAATAATAATTAAGGGTTAAAATGTAACTCAACATCATGTATAAACAACTATAAACAACTGAACACTTAAATTTAATCTTGCTACTTCATACACACATGACACAATGAAACCATTATCGACTTTCTCATATATTGATTTGATTTTAGCACTTAAATCAAAACCTTTAGATTTGATGAAATGATAAGTGATCACGATAATTTTATGTCAAAGACATGTTGATGGACTATTCATGGGAGCAATGCATATCATATAAACATGATATAAACGAGGTTTTATTTGGCCGTGTTTCGTAATGGAAATAACCGTTAAAAGCTAAAATATAGAAGATAACAAAATTAAGGGTTATAATATAAATAACAAAATTTGAGGGGGTAAATATAAATAAATAAAGTTGAGGATTAAAAATATAATTTTTCTAATAAATAGTGTTTGTGTAAGTGAAATTATTATTAACTAAGTTTGCAAATTGATACTATAGATAAAGGACTATTCATAGGATGAATGCATATCATATAAACGAGGTTTTATTTGTTCATGTTTCGTAGCGGGAATTACCGTTAAAAGCTAAAATATAGAAGATAACTGACAGGTCCTGAATTCTTCTCTCACTCAGCGAATCGAAATTGAAACTGGTCATGATGCGAAATCTCATGACCTGAGTTGAATCAAAAGCAGAAACATGAAATTGAAATTGAAATTGAAACTAATAGAACAATATGTGTAATTGTTTAAGATTTCATTGATAGTGTGAACTGGTTTTGGATCGAGCTGGTACATCTGATATTGACAAGCTCAACGGCACTCAAACTGAGTCCGGGTTCAAAGATAACAAACTCTAACAACCTATCACACTATTTATAGACAAAATCTAAACACTACTAATTAAATATTACAACAGGTCATCATCTTAATTTCAACTCGGGGAGTTCACTTCAATTCGGAATCAAAGTCTTCAGCCTCCGAGTTAATATCTTCAACGTTGACTTGAGTTGACTTAAGTTATTATTCAGTTTGATTTCAGTTCGGAGGAACTTCAGTTAGTTCAGAGTATCTGAACTAACATGTTCCCCGAACTGAAAATTTCACCTCGGATTATTCATGATTTTAGTTCGGACCCTCCACGAACTAAAATCATCTTTATTCAACACACACATTTCAGACTCCATAGCTTCATCCAGTCAATTTCTCAACCCAACAATAGCAAAATTAAGGGCTATAATGTAAGTAACAAAATTTGAGGGGGTAAATGTAAATAAATAAAGTTGAGGATCAAAAATATTATTTTTCTAATAAATAATGTTTGTGTAAGTGAAATTATTATTCACTAAGTTTGCAAATTGATACTATAGATAAATTATACTTTTTGTAAAAAAGTAATATCATATATACCTAACGAAACTTTTTTGATTAGATAAAAAATGAAGTGAATATTTATCTTGTAACTAATCAAAAGAGAAATGTAAACAATTAAATTGAGATGTATCTTAATATATAAAGTAATTTTTTTTGAAAAATTAGATACTATTAAATAATAGACGTCTTCATTTCAAATAGTTTATAAAATCAATTTAATTTTTTATATTTAATAATTTAATTAATTTAGTCCTCTACTTGTTCCATATAAAATAGAGAAAAGATCAATAAAGACACTTTATTTTCTAAGAACCAAAACATTCTATTCATTTTAATCTAATGACTATGATTTAAATCAAAACTCAATTTTATTTATCTTTTGAAAATTAAATTATTTCACAAACAATTAATCGTTAGACAAAACAAATTACACCGTTAACGATCGTTTCATTTTTATCTTAAATTAGAGTAGTGGTGTAATATACTTTCAATGATTTTTTTTTCTTCTTTTAGTGAGGGTATTGAAATTGTAACGCTAAAATCACATGTGATATTCACACCAATAAGTAAAAAAAAAATTAAAAGAAAATTAATATAAAATACAAATTACCTGAATTTAGAAAGAAAAAAAACTAATTTTGAAGACTTTTATTTTGTTTCGTTTTTGACATCAAATGTGATAATACTAAAATCACATGTGATAGTACTAAAATCACATTTGATTTTATTGTAAATCATATGTTATATTATTATGTAAGTAAAATTCTAAAAGATCGTAAGACAATGACACACATGATATAACTTATATGGACAAAAAAAAAGTTCGAATTTTAAGGATTTTTCATTTTTCGATTATAACCAAGTGTTGAAATTTGAAAGATAATATCACATGTGATTTTAACACTATTTATGTATTTCAAAACTTTTATTTATTATATTATGTAAATCAACTACAAAAAAAATAAACCTAAAAATAATATATCAAACTACCAAAATCACATTTGATAAAACTGAGATTTTATAATTTAAAATTTTAAAACCTATATAAAAAACCCGTAAATTTTTTCGATAGTAGGTAACTTAGTTATATACATTATTGATATATTTTTGTATGTTAAATTGTATATGATTTTCGATAGTAGGCAACTTAGTTTTTATTTTTATTTTTTTTCGTTTTTGAATTTGTTTCATTTTTATTTTTTTAAGCTTCTCCTAACTCTTTTAAAGTTATTTACCGTTACCGAATAATATGTAAATTATAAAACCGCTGCAACGGGCGAGACATAAAAACTTGTTCTACTCATTCATGAGAATTATTGTTACATATATTTAAATAAAGCTAGTAGATATCATGTAAATAACTGTCGGGGGAGAAAAGAAAAGGAAGTAGCAAGAAGGGTAGTTTACATTCCCTAGTTCATTACCACTAATTTAGAGTGCAACAAGTTATTATCTAGTAACGGATATTGATTGATTGCATTATAAAAAACCAGCATTCATCATTTATTATCATTTCCATTAATAATGTGTTCTTGAGTTCTAATTTAAAAGAAATGAAAAGAAATAATGATAAAAAAAAGTAAATTAAAGAAATCAAAAGAAAATATATTATTCTACTAGCTTATTGATCCGCCTAATACCCGAAGCATTATATCAAAAAGTATATAATGTTAACAAAAAACATATAACTTATATAAAAAGATTAATAGAAAGCTATTAGTCATGTAGACAAAATGATTATGTTACCAAATGTGAAGTTAAATAAGACATTTACCGTGTAATTCGGAAAAAACCTTATTAAAAATAAAATAATTATAATTATAATATATAAAAAAAAACTTAAAATATTGCTTAAATAGGACAAAAGAAAAAAAAAACAGAAGATTTTTTTATATGATATGTTTTCCGTTTATATGCAAAACACTCGTAAAATAATAAAATAATTTTATTTTCTTTTTATAATATATAAAAAACTAAAAATATGGGATAAATAGGACGAAAAAAACAGAAGATTCTTTTATATGATATGTTTTCCGTTTATATGTAAAACACTCGTAAAACAATAAAATAATGTTAGTTTTTTTTTATACTAAAAATGTGTATGTGTTTGAAAAAAAAAATATGTTTTGTATTTTGTTAGAATTAATTTAAAATACAAGTGTTAGATTATTTAAAGTAGAAAGTCTAATTAGTTTTATTTAATTATTACTATTTAAAAATAAGGGTTAAATTATTTAAAGTAAAAGGGTTAAAATGAAATTATTAGTGATAACATCATCAAAATGATCTAATAGTTCAAATTAAAGTTTTATTTCCATCTAATGGTTACTATTTTGCCAAATGGCATTTTAGGCCTCTCTTTTATTATATATTAAATTAAGATTTGTGTTTGAGTTTTAAGAGAAAAAACATAGGTAGTTACTGGGTTTAAAAGGTTATATTGGTCATTTTGCAAAAAAAGACGTGGGTAAGGGTGTTATTCGGGTCAACCCGACCCTAATAAGCAACTTTCGGGTAGGGTTTATTCGGGTTTTAACTAAAATTTTATAACCCTAACCCGCCCCTAATAAGGGTTCGGGTTTTAGGGTTCGGGTCATTTTCGGGTCAGGTCCAAAAGGGTCGGGTTATTTCGGGTCCGGGTCCACAACAATTAAAAAAGTTCAAAAAAATCTACAATAAACATATTGCATATAGCAAATGTAAAAAGCAAATATATTGAAAAAATTCAAGATGAATAGAACCCAACAAAGCACATGATATATATAGGCTAGAAGTATGAAAGAGTTTCATACCTGAAGCGATGTGGGACAACTCTTCATTTATTTTCCCTACTTTACTTGTCCCACATCGCTTAAGGTATGAAACTCTTTCATACTTCTAGCCTATATATATCATATGCCTTTGGTTTTCCCTATTTTAGTTGTCCCACATCGCTTCATTTATGAAACTCTTTCATACTTCTAGCCTATATATATCATATGCCAGGGTGGGTATAATTTAAAAAAAAGATTATTTATTCAATATTTCGGGTTAAACGGGTCAACCCGAAACCTGAATTTTGAGATAAAAGCAACCCGAAACCCGACCCTTTAAAGAATCGGGTCTCTCGGGTCGGGTCAAATCAACCCGAAACTTGAATACAACCCGAATTAACCCGACCCTAATATGCTTATTCGGGGTCGGGTCGGGTCCGGCGGGTTCGGGTTTTTTTGACACCCCTAGACGTGGGTAGAGGAAACTCATTTCCTTCACATTTTGACCATATATGGGCTGATTTTTTGGTAAAGAAAAACCGTTAAGCTTCCTTTTCATTTCCTTTCATTTTAAAAAAAAACCTCAAGAACACCCTACTTTTTATATTTCATTTCCATTAAATAAAGAATTTAAGAACATAACATTAATAACCATCAAGCATGTCCGAATTAGAAAAACAATGCCATAATATATTTTAGTACCGAACTATTAAATGTCGAGAATGATACGTTAAACTTGATTAAGTAAAGTTTCTAGTACTTTACATAATGTTTAAAGTTTGAACTTTAACATTTTTGTTAAAATACTATATTAATATATCTTTTAATATTAAATATAAATATAAAATAATTTGACTCGTTAAAAACATAAAATAATTTGACTCGTTTTATCTTCGGTACTCGGTCCGGTTCAATCCTCCACCCAATCCACTATAATGCTTTATAGAGCTGATCGAACCAACAAACCAGAGCGAACCGAATTAATCAAACCGAAGAAAACACATCTTAATCCGGTCCTCGATCATATTCTCTTTGATTTTCATGCCTCGAGTCGGTTTCCAAGGTAATTTGGTTTAGGAACCCCCGATTTGATTACAACCCCAATTGTAACGAGATGAATTACCGCCATTAAAATCATCATCCTTTTGCTCTTTGATTTTGTTCTTTGATTTTGTTCTAATTTCAGGTAAATTGCTAACTGTATTCAAATTATTTTAATCATTTATAGGTTAATCATCATATCTAATTGTATTCAAATCTGAATTTTTCACAATTTCGTTTGTCTCAAATTGTTACTGTTTTAGCAACAATGTAATAAAATGTGTATCCGGTTTTCGGAATCAAATTATAGAAAGTAGGTTATCATTATATGAAATGTTGTTTTGATGATATTATGAAAATCTTTTCTTTTTTCCTGATAAGTCTGGAACGGAAATGCCGCGCTAATTTTGCATAATCAGTATGATGTTACTTAGTTGTAACTAAGTAACTAACTTAACACGTTGAATTACCTAAATTCACATTTGTGGTGTGACTTACAGTCGATGGTATAATACATTGTAGTTTATCGCAAGGATGCTTATTTAGCTATTTCAGTGAGTGAGTTACTTAGTTACATCATGAATATTGATTTCACTTATGTGAAAAACGGATTTATGGATAGCGACAAACAACTTGCTGGAAACGCTAGTGTTCAACATGATGAAAAGAATCCCGGAAGTTTGCAAGGAACAGAGAAAACAGTATAATCAACAAACGTATACTGGATTGACAGAAGAGCAATACTATCAACTAATTCGATAGTTGGCATTTTATTAGGGAGCCGAAGAAACAAATATGGTATTTTGGAGAGATGCACGAAATTTGAAAATGTTTTCATATTTGCTGAAATGTCTTGAACGTAAATGACTCCCATTTACATAACGTGAGTATGCTTCTGTCACTTGTAAATAACTCACGTAACCGACGTTAAATAACATGACATCTGTGATGACTTACAGCTAAATTGTGGAAACCACTTGGTAAGAATAAGCAGTTTGGAGATCTGGCAATGATATGGTGACTTCATGGATCCAATTTTTCTTTCCGCAGACATTGTTGAAAGTGTGATTTACCTGTTACAGAAGCACTGAGCGAGAATTCACAAGTATGAAGAAGATTTGGGATGAATCAATCACATTACAATTATGTAATTGTCTCATCTGGTAAACCTTGTGTATCAAAGTCTCTGCTATAGATCTTTCAAATTGTTTTTTTTTTATGCACGGTACCTGAGTGGACATAGTCATGCTAGTTTATTTCTCTTTTACGCAGAACTTATTGTTTCACTTGTGAAGGAGAGTCTTTCGTGATACAGATGAGGCTCTTAAACCAGAGGTACAAATTGAGGTAATTTAAATTTCTCATGGTATTATGTTCGATGTTATTGCTCAAATCCTAAACGTTAGTTTAGCTAGTTTACAAGATCTTTAATAATTCACCTACGGTCTTAGTATTGTGCTTAGTGTAAGAATAGACGCGTTTTACATTTATAATTATGGGTAATAAATGATGTTATTTATGAGGAAAGCGTGTGCCCCCGGACTTAAATCAGAATTAAAAGCAAAATATAATTCTCAAATTTGCTATTTCACATTTGAAAGACATAGAAAGTTCCGCCTGTTACGGTTCTTATTCACATGATTTACTGAGTTTTCACTCTTTCACATATCAGATCTTCTCCTATTTCGTTCTTGATTTCTTATTTGATTGTTGATATAATTCAGTTTCCTTCTATTGCCTAAAAATCGAATCAATTTTCCATAAACCCTAAATGGCAAAGTCTTTAAAGAAATCCCCAAATTCCAACTTGCATATTCCGTCCGAGCTCATTTTATCGATGCCTAAAAATCTTCCTACAAAATTTTTGCTACAGATGAGGTCCGTATGTTCCACATGGCGTGACATTATCTCCGATCGCCGTTTTATCAAAAGTCATCTTGATGCAGCGAATGACGCAAAAAACCTGTCCCTAAAAAGGTATATGTTTAATGGTCGAACAATGGAATCTATGGGATTAGAAGATAATGAAAGAAGGTATGAACATACTATTCCAGTAACAAGTTTCTCGCAGTATGTAGAGATTTTTGGTTCTTGCAATGGATTGCTTTTATTAGGTGATGATGATCATACATATTATTTATGGAACCCTTCAACTCGATTGTTGAGAAATTTTAACGGTCTTCATGTATTTAGAGGAGAATTTAGAAACTTTGCACTTGGTTATGACTCAACAACTAGTGCATACAAGGTTGTTAGGATTGTGCGTGTTACGTCTAACCATAAGCCTACTGATAAGATAAGGGCCCCTCGGAATGACCGTTCTTGTTATGATGCAACTAGGGCCAACAATTATAATTGCAAAACTGATTGCTGGAAAAAAATTGAAAAATCAAAATTCCCATATGTCATATTTGAAGACGCTCAAGGTGTAAATATGAATGGGTATCCACATTGGGTTATGTTTCGGGATCATAAAGACCAAGATGAAGTTATTGATCTTGTCATTGTATACTTCGATTTAGCAAAGGAGGAGTTTAAAGAAATCCCGAAACCTGAATGGTTAGTGCCTTCTTGCGTGACTCAATTTGAGTTTGGTGTTTTTGAAGAACAATTATGTTTTATTCATTACACCGAAAGAGAAAACAATATATGGGTAATGAAAAAGCATGGGGAATCTTGGATTAATGTGTCTTCTTCACTCGATATTACTGAAGTTTGTCTCCCAGGCTGGAGTTCTGGTCACAGAGTCAGCGATATTATACACTCGGATGCTTTTAGTAGAGCTCAATATGTTGAGAGTTTAGTCTCTCCGTATGGTGGGAATGATATGATTGGATAAATGTATGTTCACTTCTTAGTTCTTACTATGTAGTCATCGTTCTTAATGAGTAATAATTCTTTAAGAAAATGTTGAAATCGGTATGGCTGTTTCAGTTATTTATGTGCATGACAGAACCCTATTGTGTTTGTTTTTCAGGTCGTATGAGCCTAGGAGGTTCTTCAGTCACAGGTGCGTATGAAAGTTATTGAAGTATTTACAATTTATTCTTGGCTAAATTATCTAAAAACGCATCATAATATTTAAAGTTTTCGAATGTAAGGTCTGTCTTATTTTTATTTTTTTTGTTTTTTTTGCGGAGTTGTTATAGATGGCTACACCGAAGGCTTTAACTAGAAGAGAAGAATATATAGTTCATACTGTTGCTGTCTCTGTATTTTTTTTTTCTTCTTTCCGAATATTTACGATATTGTGTGAAGCCTTGGAAAGTATGTTATGTTTTACCCTTTATCTATTTGTATAAAAGATTTGGAATTTGGATGCCCTGTTTTATCTATTAGTTATGAGGTCTGGCTCTACATCTTGCTCTATATTATTCCGCTTTTATAAATTATCGATAGAGTTAATTGCAAAAACCGTCATGATAATGGTTTGCCCAAATTGCAAGCGCAGTCCAAAGTGTAGGCGCGGTCCCTATGGAGAATCCTAAAAGATATTATCCAAATGATCAAATCCTGACACAAGTATCATAAACGAGTGGCTCGTATCGACACAAGTCAGCGAAAAAGAACACAAAAATCTAACAAACCATATCTCTGTCTTTTTTCAATTCCCATTTTCATTACTGTATTTTCCCTGTATTCATTCCATGCCTTACCTTCATCAACAACAACAACAACAATGGCAATGCCTTACCTTCATCAACAAAAACCTCATTTTCAATCCATCCAAACACTCCCCAATTCTCCTCTTCATTTCCCCTCATTCACCTTCTTCAAGAATCTTGATCCTCAATTCCTCAAGAAACTGTCCACCGCCCCTTCTCGAATCACCTGATACTCCCCTCGTTGAATTCGACCTCAAACTTCAAAACTCTGAACAGGGGAAACAGGGGAATGCCAATCTTTTGATATGTAGTTTGTTAAAAGATACAAAAACTGAAGAAATGGGGTTTGAAAGTTACGAAAAAGCCAAACAAATGTCGGATTATAAACCCACAAGATCAACATTGCATAATTTAATCAGGTATTCTTTACGATCGAATAATTGGAATTCAATTTGGTTAATTTCTCATGATATTGGGGAATTTAAAGTATACCCAGATGCATCATCTTGTTGTAGATTAATAACTAGTTGTATTCGAGCGAAAAGATTGAAACTTGTTGATAATTTGTTACATGTTTTGAAAGTTGACAAAGAAGTGGCTGTTTTGAGTTTTAATTCAGCTATGAGAAGCTATAATAAGATTCATATGTATAGTAGTACGGTTAAGGTTTTCGATATAATGATATCGTCTGGTATGAAATTAGATGGTGAATGTTATGGACACACTATGGAAGCTTATTTGAAAATGGGAAAGAATGATAAAGTTATTTCGTTGTTCAAAGAATTTGAATCAAGTAACGTAGAATGGACACCTTTTTACTCACAAATTTATAGGACTTTATGCGAGTCGTTTGTAAAATCAGGAAAACCGTTTGAAGCTCTAGATTCCTTTAGGGAAATGATCAAGAAAGGGTTTCAAGAAGACCCATCCTTTTACTCGATATTAATTAGTTCATTTGCAAGTATTCAAGAAGTGAGAACGGTGGAAATACTTTTGGTAGAAGCTGAATCGAAGAAGATGTTGAGGGATCCAGCGACGTTTCTAAAGCTCGTGTTAATGTACATTGAACTAGACTTACTTGAAAAGACATTAGATGTTATTTCTTCAATGAAACAGGCGAATATTAGGGTTTCGGATTGTATATTTTGTGCTATTGTAAATGGGTTCTCGAAGAAAAGAGGGTTAACTTCAGCTGCTAAAGTGTATGAAGATTTGGTCACAAAGGGGTGTGACCCTGGTCAAGTGACTTATGCATCGATTATCAACGTGTACTTTAGGCTAGGGTTTTATGAAAAAGCCGAAGAAGTATTTTGGGAAATGGACAATAAAGGGTTCGATAAATGTGTTGTAGCATATTCTAGTATGATAGCAATGTACGGAAAAGTTAATAGGATTAAAGACGCAATGAGACTTTTAGCCCGAATGAAAGAAAGGGGAGTTGAACTAAACGCTTGGATTTACAATTCTCTCCTTGATATGCACGGGAAAGTCTTAAACTTAAAACAAGTCGAAAAAATATGGAAGGAAATGAAAAGAAGAAAAGTTATGCCCGATAAAGTAAGTTACACGAGTGTTATAAGTGCTTATAGTAAGGCTCGAGAGTTTGATACATGTATGAAATATTATTCCGAGTATAGACTTAATGGTGGAAGGATTGATAGAGCGTTGGGTGGGATTATGGTAGGTGTGTTCTCGAAAATGAGTAGAGTGGATGAACTTGTGAAGCTTTTACAAGATATGAAAAGTGAAGGTACTGGTTTAGATTCCCGACTATATAGATCTTCGTTGAATGCTTTACGTGATGCTGGTGTGCATATTCAGGTTAGATGGTTGGAAGAGAGTTTTGATTCAAGTTAATTAGGAGATTGTAAGAGGTTTGGATCTAATTGAGTAGTCTTTTATGCCCGAAAGCTTGTAAATTAGTGCGAAATTTTAGTTGTTATATCTTAACGTTTTTAACTTTTCATTCGTCCAAAAGGAATAGTAGAATGTAATAACCGGGTTACACTACTTAAAACTTGGCTTAACGTTTGAGAAAATTGCCTAACTTTTTATGTTTCGAAGTTTTCGGCCTGATATTGAAACTGTAAGCTACTTAAAAAGTTTAATAATGAAGGGAAAATTGAAGAAATAAAACTTGAGGACTGGATTGTAAATAAGTTAGCTTATTTTGCAAATAAATTTAAAAATTTCATAAATATCTTCACAAAATGTTTTCCACATCGACTATGATTGCAATATTGAAAAGATCAGGATAAAAACTACAATACGACTATAAGGACGATAAATGTAATTAACTCGAATATTAATGTATCTTTAAATTCCATTGCAAGGATGATTTCATGTTTAGATTTTATGAATTGTATAAACCGTCACTCTTAAGGCCATATCTACAAAAAAAATAAAAAATAAAACGTTTTTCTCAATGAATGTACTTGCGTTTACGAAAAGATAAAAACGAAAATTGTTATCTATTCAAATCACATGAACGATTCATGTTATTAACTCTTAATATTCTTTGAAAAATTGAAATACTTATATTTATACAAACAAACAATTGAAGTATCTAACAATAATAAGAAAGTAATGCAACAATTAAAGTATTAATACTAGATCATAAGAATTTACAATGTGGCAGAAAGCAAGCGGACAACAAAATGTGCCACTAACCCCTTTTGGATTGCAAAGATATCATCAAAGTATTATGAAATAATAAAATAGTTACACTTTTTTTTTGGGTTAATGTTGTCATAACATAACATACTTTCGCCAAATGTTTATTTTACATAACATACTTTTTTTTTGTTTATTTAGGTACCTCAACATCCTAAACCGAGTAATTAAACACCTACTGACTTATTACCGGTAAAACGCATTACACAAAGATGACCATTTGGCGAAAGTATGTTATGTTTTGACAAAGGTAGCCGGTCAATTTGGATCTCAAAATCATTATTAAAATAAGTATGTTATTCATTTTAAAAGTTTTAAAAAGTTGGGGTACCTAAATAAACAAAAAAAAAGTATGTTATGTAAAATAAACATTTGGGGAAAGTATGTTATGTTCTGACAACATTAACCCCTTTTTTTTTACCCTTCTCCAATTTGTAGCATACCATTTTAATCAAACCAAAATTCAAAAATAGATAAAGTTTGCTCTCAAAATTTAGTAAATCCAACCAAGAGAAAGTCTCCCTTAGCTTCTAAAATTGATAAAGGAGATATATTAATCGGTCGAAAAATCATAAGTAAATAAGACTTTTTAATATTGGTTGACATAGATAGGGTTGAATTTATATAAAATTCTAAATTTGACCTTCTAATGCATCATCATTGAGGTTGAATTTCATACAAATGTCAAAATCACAAACAAATCCAATTGTAAGTTGTAATATAGGTTTTGGGTAAAAAGTTCACAAAACCTAGAATTTAAGGAATTCTAAGATTATTTTCATTAAATATTTGGAGTTTATTTGTGCTACTCGTTAAATTTTTTCTTTTTTGTTCATTGAAAATCGTAACAAACTATTTTTAGAGTTAACTTATTCGAAATAGTGTTGCTTTTATGGTAGTCATTAGAAAACTTGTGTCCGTGCAATGTCATGTTGTAAAAAAGGCTGTGGGTAGGCAATATTTGTTTGAAGACGTTATTCAAACATATTTAGACCACCAACTATAATTCTCGAATACACTATAATGATATTAACTAACTCAATCAACAGATAAAGAAACAAAGATTATCATTAACGAAACCTTTTAAGTACAAGTTATTTTGGTAACGAAAAAGGTATCATTTTGACAATTTTCATATTTTAAGGCCATAATTGAACAAATCAGGCTTGGAGGGCCATATTATACATAACTTACATAAGGTAAATGTTGACATGAGAAATGTCGTGTGATAACATTTTAGTGTGAATTTATTTGTAATTGAACATATTTAAATGTGTAAACCTTTTTTTCTACACTTATAAATATTTAGTTTTTTCTATTTATTTAATTAAAAATATATTATACACACTTATAAATGTGAACAAATTATAAAAATTTACACGTTTTTTAAAAATGAGAAATATAAATGTGTACAATTGATATATTTGTTGTAGTGAATATACAAAAAGAAATCATTCATCGCAATACGCGGACATCAAAAACTTGTTTATCAATTAATCCAAAATTCATTCCCAAGCTCTCCACCACTTTTCATTTATGTTATCAACTCTATTTGACAGCTTAATATTCGACATATAGTAATAAAAATTAATAAGGATGCGTTGATGAAATTTTTAATAATTGTTTGGGAAAAGAAGATAGTTTGATCCTTATTATTAATTTTAAAATTTTAATATATAAAAAGCAAGTCGAAGAAAACGTGAATGACATGAGAAAGTGGATAAAAAGTCTTCCGAACCATCTCTTAAAATATGAAAGAGTTTACTAAATTATATCCAATGAATACATTTAATAATATTTGTGTAGAAAATGGTAGTTTGACCATTAAAAAGGAGTTTCATCTTTTAAAATAGGATAAACTATTAGACTAACCTGGTTCGATTTCCGTATAGGTGTTTAAGGTATTGGGCATAATAATATACAAATGATTTTTTTGAGACATAAATACAGTAAAATATATTTTAGACAATTCCTAATAATCAGAGCCGGAATAATATAGACGACCGTACATGATCCAAAATTTATAAGGGCCTAATTTTTTAATAGGTTTATGTATAGGTTAGTGTAATGTTAGAATAAATCTCGTGATTTATGTAACAACTTAAAGTAAGAAAGAAAAAACATTGTTACTGTTATTTAGGGACCTTTTTTACTCTTCGCATAAGTCATTCGAAAATCTTGGGTCCGACCATGTCAATAATCAGGGCCGGATTTGAGGGTGTGCAAGGTGAGCTATCGCATAGCGCCTACTTTTTTCTAGGGGCCTCCATTTTCGGGTCAATCGAGATACTAAACACCTTAAAATCGACTGATGTGGTTTGGTTTTTTTTAATAGAATTGATGATACTGTGTTTTAAATGATATCTTCTTTATTCTTACACAAATTTAAATAAGGAATAATTAGGTTGAAGAACTGCTGATAGGTTTATCGGAAGAACATGATGATTTTATGTTATATACACTTTACATCCTAGAGTTTAAAGTATTTACATTTTCTCCTAATTTTTAGTTTTATTACAAATAAAGTTTCAAAATCTGGCAATTTTAACCCATATTAAGGGGGCCTCCATTTAAGAATGGTCATATATGAGAACTATTAGAGTAAGTTTTGATATATTTGTTACCATAAAAAAGAAATTATATAATTATAATAGTTTTTATAATTTTGTGACTTTTATATATATTTAGATTTTCGCTTTCAACAGTCTCTTTTTTGAATACGGTATAGGGTCCATGAAATCAACGAGACGACCTTGTCAATAATAAACAATGTGTGATCACCATATATATATGAGTTTTTCCTAGGGCACAAGTTAGAAAAACCATATATATATATATATATATATATATATATATATATATATATATATATATATATATATATATATATATATATATATATATATGAGTAGGATATTATAAAAATGGTTTGAAAATAGGAATGATAGGAAGGATAGGAAAGAATGTGAGAATGACATGTGACATTTATTTTTATTTTTAATAAAAAAAAAAATATATTTTTTTTTAATAAAAAAAGAAAAATTTTAATAAAAAAAAAAAAAATTTGGGGGAAGAAAAAAATTTGAAATTTTTTCCGATAACGTAATCATTTTCGTGCACAAGTTTTGAACTTATGTACACGAAAAATTGATGCACTTTTTTTAAAAATGACAATTTTAGTGCATCGTTTTACAAATAAAGTGATTTTGGTGCATAAATTCGTTTAAAAAATATTTTTCGTACATTAATTTTTGAAAAAATGAATTCTTGTGCATCGATTTTGCCAAATTTTTCGTGCATAACTTTTTTCAAGCCAATTTGTTTTTTTTCCCCCGAATTTTTTTTTTTTTTATTAAAAAAATATATTTTTTTATTAAAAATAATATTTTTTATTAAATTTTTTTTTTTCAAAATTGCCACATGATATTCCCACAATCCTTCCTATCCTCTTTATTTTAAAAACATTTTTCATTAACCCTCCCATATATATATATATAAACATTTGTTAATGCAATTTAATTTTCCAAATCGGGTTTTTGAACCTGCATTTGTTATTTTTGAGCTTCACAAAATTTATTTTGTAATAAAAAATTACATTTTGGATAAGTAAAAAGTGGGCAATAATACAAAAGCTAATAGTATGTATTTAAAGTTTATTAGATGCTTTGTTTTCGAGTAAATTAACAAAAAATAATCCGTTTAATTTCCGTAATCATCAATACATAATTAATGTATAACCAAATTAAAATATACAGAATCTCTTTAGAGACAACCAATAAGGTTGTTAATAACAAAACCTTTTTATAAAAGGTCTCATAGTTACAACCCTCTAAAATATATTTTACATCTATAATTTGGTTATACTTTGATGGACATATACTACGAAACATATAGTAGGTTTTAGAAAATCACTATCAAAATTCTTAAGAAAATAATAAGATAACTTTCAAGTTAGTAATTCATGCACCAAATAGAATTTGTCCTATTAGTACCATTCCCCATTGTAAATGTCTTGTGGGATCAAATGTAGGGGGCTTTTATTAAAATGGGTCATGGATTCGATTCAGCTTTCGCTCTCTGTTGCTTTACGGAGGATAGGTGATCATTGCTTTAGGACCGGTACTTGAGGAACGGTCGATTTGATCCAAATGGATCACGGAATCAGGTTTACTCTGTCGGAAATAACCTTTTTTAATAAGGTTATTCATTCGTATTTACCTTATATTTACGGAATTTTCAAAATTATTGATATTTATAACCATTCAAAGTTGGTTTTCGAAAGTTGAAAGCGGTTATGGGTTAGCTGATCAACTACTCTTCGAAAGTTGAAGACGGTTATGGGTTAGCTGATTAAAATGTTCACTTACGCAAAAAATGTTCTACGAGTTAGTAGGATCAATGGTCGACCATGCACACTCGTTCAACAATTTCATCCTGTTAACATGTCTAACCATTGAATAAAACCACATGCTTTATATGTTTACTGTTTGATCAAGATCGATTCCACAACACTATCAGCCCCCACCAAAACAAGACCCCGACGAAGAGGTGGTACCCCTTACCCAAATTAGAAGCATTTCCCCTAGGAACCCGACGCAAGGGGAACCCGCCAATTTACATGCGGGTATATCAGTGTCCCAAACAAACATGCCATACCTTTTCAAATTATGACATCCCTAAATTCGATAAGATGAATATTATTCATTAGTTAACGTTTTATATCTCATTTTGGTTATTCTACCAAACCCAAATAATTCGAATTGTAGCCCCAACCTCCCAACATGTTTCCAATGGTAAAAAAAAACCCTAACAAAACATATATTCCTGGTATAATAATTTGATTTCACGTGAAGTCTCATGCAAAATACATTGCATTAAAAGATTTGTGAAAGAACCTTCTAATTTAGTTGACAAGGAACTAGTCACAAAGTGTCTCAAATCCTTGAATAGTCTCAAGAACCACACCTACTACTTTGCAACGTTTTTCAACAATGTCTGCCTTCACTCGTAATATTCGATTTGATAGATATGTATTATATAAATATACATATAATAATAATATAATTAATAATATATAATATATAATATAATAACATATCGGTCATAAATATCCGTTTGTATTTAAATTAATGTGTTGATTACTTCTAAGAAGCTGCTTATTTAGACGAAAAGAGTATTTTATTGTAAAAAAAAATAAGATTCATTCAAAGTTTTGCTATTAATACGTTGATTGTTCTTACCACGAGCAAATACTTTTCTTTCGGTAGCATCATATTTTTCCAGATGTTTTGAAAAAGTGCTTACAGGGAATCATATAATTTTCTTTTCTATTATTATATTTTTATTGACAACTAAAACATATTTATTTGCAAAATTGTAGAAAAATGTAAAAAACTTAACATGCATTACCATTGTATGTAAAAAACTTTTAAAATTATCTTATAATTAATTTAACAAATTTTCAGTATGTTAATTTTATTACATTGAATGTAAAAGTTACTTTTAAATATCATTGATTATTAAAATTTAATATTTTTATATATCGTTTTCATAGATACATATATACAAAGGCTAAACCTCATTTTTTGTGACATATAATGATCGAAATATTAAATAAAGAGAGAATGTCATAAATCGTCCTTGTGATTAGTCACTTTTTCAGTGTTCGTCCTTTTCGAGAAAATTTAGCAAAAAGTGTCCTTTTGTTTTTTTAAATTTATCATGTATCGTCCTTCCGTCCAAATCCGTTAAAATTGTGCCGTTAAACCCTCTCACATGATAAACATGTGAGGGTAAATGAGTCTTTATCCCTCTTTGGTATTCATCCCCTAATTCAATTCCAGATTTTCATCAATCATATTTCCCCAAATATTAATTGAGAATCAAAATCAGTTCTTGAATCAATGAAATTCTACTAAAATCCCAACAAAAGCTAAAAAAAATCAGTCTAATCAATAGAGAATCAAAACCAGGAACAATATGACGAACAAATCTTGTCTAAAAACAACCCCAATCGAACTTACAACTTCTGACGACGGCGGCGGAATAACCGTTTCATCAGCCGGCTGCAACGGGGGCATCGCCGGCGGCGGAACAAAAACCGCCGGATTATTTGATCTTTTGCTTTCAAGTATGGTTGACTTTTTATGTTCATTGTTTGTTTTTTAATATAATTGTTGACATTGGGTAATGTCAGATGTCTAATATGTCTTCCATGATGCCGTCACAAACACTTGGGCCTCGTATGCAGGTTAGCTATTTCATAGTTTCACCTTGTACTATACTTTTTATTCTGTGTTTTGTAACAGTCTTATGTTTTTTTTATATGATTAGCAATTTGGATTATCCGGTGGAAACCGGACTCTTGGTGGACAAAATCTGACTGACCAGGGTAAGAGGAGTTAAACCGTTGTCACTTGTTTTTATAATCACAGGTTAATGATTTTTGTGGTTTTGGGTGATAGTGTTCAACATGGGAGCAGCAAATCAATCTAACATGATGCGGATACAACAACAACAACCGCCGGATAGAATCAAGTCTCTGTAGCTTCGAATTCAAACCTAAGTTTTGAGGTAGAATTCCAGTGAGCGAATTGTTCCATAGAAACAGAAACTCAAGCATTGGAAGCTCACCGATTCCTTCCGGTATGTTTCCGGTGAGTTTATTGTTCATCAAACTCAATTCCTTTAAGTCCTTCATTAACGATATTGATTCCGGTATCGCACCGGAAAATCTGTTATCGGAGAGATCTAGAATCACTACGGATTTCAAATTTCCGATAGTTACCGGAATTTCACCATGAAAATGATTCTAGAAAATCAACAATGTCTCCAGCTTCGTCAGATTAGAGAAAGAGGGATAAACGAAAGAGGAATAAATGAATGGTGGGGTTAAAGCTTAAATGATAAGAGAAATTACTCATCTACCCTCATGTGCCTGTCACATGGGGTCACTTAACGGCAAAATTTAAACGGATTTGGACGGAAGGATGACAGAGGATAAATTCAAAAAACAAAAGGATAATCTATGCTAAGTTTTTCCGAAAAGGACGATATGTGAAAAAGGGCCTTACCACAAGGACGATTTGTGACATTCTCTCTTAAAGAAACTTGACATATTGTAACATCCTAGTTACGAAAAATAATGTTTGTAAGTATTTATTTATTTTCAATAAGTATTTGTTAGAATGTAAGTTTAAGAAAAGGACTACCTTGGTAAGAAATATAGTTAATTGAGTTAAAAAGGATGAAGAATGATAATTATTTTGGTTAGATATTAAGTTAGTTAATTGTTGAAAGATGAGGGACTATAAGTGAAAATTCTGGAAAGTATATTTGGATGAGTCTGGAATTAGAATTCAACTTCCAGAATGTTGAAGAAGAAGATCGATTAGAAGGAGTGTGAGGAGAAAAGAGGGAGAAGCTTGATTAACCCGAATTGAAGCTTAAATTTCATAGAATTCATCAATTAGAACAAAGATAAGAAGATTAAGAACCTTAGTTTTTGGTTCTAGAAGGTATGATTTTATATTCAATTTAATTTGATGAAATTGAGCGTATATTTGGTGTTATAACATCATTTAGATGTTTATTTGATAAGTAGAAGTGTTTAATTTGATTTATTTAGATAAATGATTATTTTGGGGATAATCATGAAGTTGGAAGAATTGATAGAATTAAGCTTGTTTATATGTTAATTTGATGTTAGTAATTTATAGAAAAGCTTAGAAGATTTAAAGATTAGTTATATGAATTTTGTAAAAATTCATATGTTGTAAGTTTTAGAGAAGAAGTGAAGAATTGGTTAGATGAACTAATCATTGTAAGAATTATGTTAAAATGATTAGTTTGAAGTATATGAAAGGAAAGAATTGAAGAAAGTTACTTAATTTGTAGTTTGGATAAATTGGGGATAGTGTTATCCTAGTTGCCAAACGGGTCGTTTAGACCGTTGAAAATGACGAATGGGTAGGAAATGGGTAGAAGGAAGAATTTATTACTTGCAATGTGTTACTTGTGAGTTATGTAATGTGTGTAAGATGTTTATAATGTAAGTTTGTGCATTTGATGCCAAACGGGTCAAAAGACCCAAAGAGTGGCAAGATGGGTAGAAGCTATCAAACTTGATTTGGTTAGAAGTTAAAGAGATAGAATGAAGTATATATATATGTTTAATGTGTATAAAGGGTTCTAATGCATAATTAGACATTTGATTTAGTAATGGGTCAAAAGACCCGAAATAGTGGCAACTTGGGTAGAAGTTGCCAAACATGTCTAGAAAGAGTTAGAAAGGGTTAGAAAGAGTGGTAATGAAGTTAATACATGTATTTATATGTATGTAAGATATATTTAAAGGAAAATTTGTGTTTTGGTATAAAAACGCAGATTTGGAGAATAGAAGTGCAAGGAGAAAGAGTCGTGTATGTTGTAGTTTAATTCGACATCGAGGTGAGTATACTAGACTCATTTTCATATGGTTTTGTGTTTAAAGTTTGTATTAATGTATTAAAGATTGCTAGGTAAGTTATTCCAAGTTATAGTTAGTGTTGTTAGCGGAAATAAGGAGTTAAAGTGGCGTAAACTAACATGTAAGTGCAGGAAACGTTTGAAAAACGAAAATCAGCCAGAATGAGCCCCGAATGCGTCGCCTGTGGGCTGAATGCGAGGCATTCGGAGCTCAGTGGCTGATGTGGTGTTTTGTCATGTTGAATGCGTCGCCTATGGGTCCGAATGCGTCGCATTCGACCCCTAGACCAGTTTTTAGTGTATTTTAAGGTGGTTTAAGTAGAGAAATGATATATTAACTTATCATTATGATAGAGAAGAATGGAGAAGACATTTACATGTCGATAAGAAAGAGAATCGACTTTAATAGTCGAAAATAATTAGAGTTAACTATGTATATACCGCGAGGGTATGTAATTGAGTTTTAATAGTCGGAAAGAATTAAGAACCAACTTTATATAGTTGGAAGAAGAGAAAGATGAGACTTTAATTAGTCTTGGTATATTTTGTAGTCAATGATAAAGTTATATTATTTGAGCATATAATGAGAATTAAATCATAGAAGCTTTGTTATGATTGTTAGTTATATTATGGTGGTTGTTATTGTTATGTTATTTATTATGTGTGTGAAGTATGTTATATATTGCTATAATGAAAAGAATGGTTAGACACGACAATTTGATTGTCGGGAAAGAAAAGAAGTTGACTTTCAGTAGTCGAGAAGAAGTAGCATTAACTTTACATACCGCGAGGGTATGTATAAGTGTTAGATACGACATTTAGATGTCGGGAAAGAGAAGAAATGATAGATACGACATTTAGTTGTCAGAAAAGAGAAGAAGTAATAGATACGACATTTAGTTGTCGGGAAAGAGAAGAAATGATAGATACGACATTTAGTTGTCGGGAAAGAGAAGAAGTAATAGATACGACATTTAATTGTCGGGAAAGAGAACAAGTGTTAGATATGACAATATAATCGTCGTGAAGAGAAAAGAAGCAATTGTATAGAAAGAAAGAATAGATTTTTAAAGTAGTCATGTTAGATGAGATTAACATAATCATAAGGTATACTCACTAGCTTAACGCTAATATATTATGTTAATTGTATGTTTTGTAGGTAATCGAATTTAATGGCAAGGCAAGCTAAAGAAGAAGGGAAGGGACCGTTGTAGAGATTAAATGTTTAAAAATGTTTTTGTAAGAGCTTCCGCTCCAAATTGTAAAATGAGATGAAATCAGTAACACCTTAGAATATTAATTACATGTTTTGTAAAAAATAAAAAAATATAGTGTATTTGGTTCCGGGTGTTACACATATGCATATATAGCATGTAAAATCTAAACTATTACAATTTACTTTAAATGACAAACCGATATGATAACTCTTAGTGTATTTAGGGGGCCAACTTTACTTTTCGTACAACGTATTCAAAATCTCATGCACGACTCTGGTGTAACCCATGTTGGGCGTCTTATTTTGATATATATTTTGCTCCTACACAATTAGAGATGGCAACGGGGACGAGTATGCCGGGTATTGAATTTCCCATCCCCATAACCAGATCCCCGCCCCCACACTCATAACCGTAACCATCCCCGTCGGGTATTAAAATTTTGGCCCCATCCCCATCCCCATCGGGTAACGGGGATCCCCAGCGGGTAATCGGGGAATTTTCCCCATTACAAGTTTTTGCACTTTTATTATAAATAACTTCACACTTTGTAACTACCAACAAAAAAAACATAGGAATAATAATAAGCAAACACTTCAATCGCAAAAATAGCAAAATTCATACGGATATATATATATATATATATATATATATATATATATATATATATATATATATATATATATATATATATATATATATATATATATATATATGTATATATATATATATATGTATGTATGTATCGGGTATCCATCGGGGCCGGTTTCGGGTACGGTTATGGATACCCGATACTCCGATAGGTAATACCATCCCCGCATCCATCCCCGATTTTTGAATTCGGTTATTATCCGTCCCCGTCCCCGTCCCCGGTCAACTCGGGGATTTAGCCGGTCAACTCGGATTCGGTTTTCGGGTCTCCATCGGATACGGGTTTTTTTGCCATCTCTATACACAATGATTGATGATATCAAAAATGTAATTGTTATTAAAAATTCATTATACATATAACTGGTCCTTGTGGTTAGTAGGGTCTTCAGATCCGGTTGGTAAACTTTTTTTCTCCCCAGATCCAGTTTCTATGGTTTGAGACTGTTACAGATCTGGTCCCTATATAGTTAATTATGTTGGTTTATCGTTAAATGAATGGACCAAATTTGTAACTCATAAAAAATGTGTACCATTTATGTATTTTAATAATTTTGAAGGAAATTATGTATGACATAAAAGATTAAAAAAATGCATAAATAAAATTTAAAAACCCAATTCTTTATTGATCAAATATAACTCTAATAGCACATATTTTGAAAGTCGAACCCGAATATGATCGTTTTCGTCATATTATGAAGGTTTTGATTGTTGATGGACAAGAAGGAAAAGCTACTGATTTCAATGAAAATGTAACTTTTGCGTAGTACATTTACAAATGTTACTCCATTACCAAAAACCTTAGATTTACAAATGTCGTGAACAATAGAAATGATAATTATAGAGTGGAAGAGGTGACAGTGGTTTTTGTATGTGTTTGTGATGGTTTGAGTGTTGACCTCACTTGATATCCTTTAAAAAAGAGTTGATTACATAAATAGTCCCTATGTTTTTTGATGAATTACGAATTTAGTCCATCTATATAACGACAAACTAACAGACTTAACAATAAAGAGACTTGATACGTAAAAGTTTGAAACCACAAGAACTGGATGCATAATGAAAAAGTTTAGAGACTAAATGCGTAAGATCCAACAAACCACATGGACCATTTATATAATCAACTTAAAAAAAAATATATTAAAACTCATTATATACAATTACTATTCATGCAAACTTGTTATATTTTTTTTACGAGTTTTCCTAACGAGATTTTAATGTCCGCGCATTGTGGAGGGTTTTAAAAATTTATATTTTAATCGATAGCCTAAAATAAAAGAGATGATCTAAAATTAAGAAAAATTAAAAAAACATAACGTAAACGGAAAATATAAAACTAAAATAACAATCCACAACTATATTTAATAGCCTAACCTAAAAAATAACATATACAAAAATATAAGCTAAATTCCAAAATCAACAAATAAGTGAAATGAAAACGTAACTACTTCATTTAATAGCATAACAAAAAGGTTAAGGTGCAATCAAATATTTTTTTTTTAAAAAAGAAAAAGAAATAAATTAATATGATAACCCAAAAAGATAAGACTTAAACTAAGTATTAACAATCGATCAAAATGAACATTTAATAACCTTATTTAATAGTGTAACATTAAAAAGAAAAGTAAAATTTAAAAGTAAAAAAAATAGAAAATAAATAAAAAAATTAACAGCTGCTAGAAACTATATTAGCCTACGACCTATACTGTTCATCAACTCCAGCCTGCATACATCAACCTTTTAAATGTTAACTATACTGTTTATCAACTTTGTAAATGTCAGTATAGCTAATAATGGGGTTTGAAGCAACATGTTAATAGGGCACAACTCATTTCCCCACATTTATTAAACATCTTTACTCAAACAAAGAAATGTCAAAATAAGAACAAGCTAGCAACGTTAAAAACATGAGATGTGACATGTTAAAACTAAATTGAATCAATTTAAAATGTTAAAAAAAACTCTATTAAACGTCACTTAAAAACATGAAAAAATTAATTAAATTAAATTTTCACACTTTCTAGATATAAGAAGAGAAATTTGTTCGATGCTCTAACTTTCAAATATTCTTTGCTCCGAGTCTTTACATTATTTACATTAAGTTTTTCTTTTTCCGTTTCTATATTTGTATTCATCAATCTACAAGGGCAAAATTTTCACTATAAACTCATATCGTTACACGGTTAATTGTTTAAGACATGAAATTTTGACATTTTCTTTTAGTGAAAGGCATGTTAGTCAACATACATTCTAATGGATAAATTATCAAAACGCATACTAGTCTTCAAGACTTATTCAACAAACGTATCAGAAATATATATAGTTTTATTTATTCAACTTGCATGACGTTTTTCACATTGCATATGTCTATATATATATCAATGGGTGCGTGTTATCTTACTCAAATAATTAAACTAGATTTTAAAGCATTTTTCTTCTCTTTAATCATATGGGTTATTCTAAGTCTATTGGAACTATTTTTGTTCCTGTACTTATTTTACTTCTTTCATCGAACCTGCCATGCCAAGCTCAATTGTCTGGTGAAACCTTTTACGACGCTACATGCCCTAATGCGCTTACTACCATTAGAACTGCTGTTAGGGCTGCGGTGTCAAGTACTCCTCGCATGGCAGCTTCCCTCATTCGTCTTCATTTTCATGATTGTTTCGTTCAGGTAACTTTTATTTATTTTACCATCATATATATTGCTAGCGCATCATATTCTAACTATAGTATATGTACACATTCAAATGCTTATTTACATTTAGCTACACCCAAGGTTATATACGATTAACAACATATAAGATTTTCCCTTTTATATATAATAATACTTGATTATAAATTAAAATGCATAACCTAATTGGGTGTTGTTAATTTTGCAGGGTTGTGATGCATCTATTTTGCTAGATGGCGCCTCAAGCGAGAAAACAGTACCTGCGAATACTGGTGTTTTGGGATACGACGCTGTAGATGATATTAAAGCTGCTGTTGAGAGGGTATGTCCTGGAGTCGTTTCATGTGCAGATATACTGGCTATTGCTGCACGTGATGCTTCGGTTGAGGTATAACAAAACTATATCAATTTACATAAAATAAAGGTGCATATTAATATACTCTTTTCAGTGGTAAATTAAGATTGTGCATGTATAATTGAAATATGTAGGCAAACGGTCCGACATGGTCAGTAAGGCTTGGAAGAAGAGATGCTCCAACTGCAAACCCGGGTGGCACGACTGATCTTCCAAGATCTAATATGGATCTAACTACACTCCTTGCAAACTTTGCTCGAAAGAATCTCAGTCCAAGAGATATGGTTGCTTTGTCAGGTTAGACGCGATCCAGTTTTCCTTTTTTGTTTAGTATATAGATTTCACCACAAGAAAAATGACATTAAATGATAATAAGGTAATAGGATACACTAAAAAACTTACAACTATAATTAAGATGATACAGTTATTATCAAAGTTCACAAGTAAAACCTCTATGTAACAATTAATTTGACCAAACATGTATAATAATATTTGTCCTACAGGGTCACACACAATCGGACAGGCACGATGTACAGTGTTTAGGGCAAGGATATACAACAACGCTTCAGACATCGATCCTGCTTTTGCTCAGAACCTTAGGGACAACTGCCCACCAGCTGGACCGACCGGAAACGGTAACTTGGAGCCACTCGATTTGGTAACACCAACTACATTCGACAACAACTACTTCAGGAACCTTAGGGATAGAAGAGGTCTTCTTGCATCAGACCAGGTTCTCTTTAGTGGAGGCTCAACTGATAGCATTGTAACCGAGTACATCGACAATCCTTCCACATTTGAATCTGATTTCGCTGCAGCCATGATTAGTATGGGGGACATTGAACCCCTTACCGCAGCTCCTGGGCAGATAAGGACTGTTTGCACTGCCGCCAATTAATAAAAAAGGGATGTATATTATAATAATGATAATAATGTATTATATGAATTGTTGCATAATTATTCAATCACAAGTTCTGTAAGAAATAAAAGTATTTTTTTTTCTTTCGATCACAAGAAATAAAAGTTTCCTTCAACCAAGTTTTTAATTGGTTTTATTATTTAGTTAGGAAAAAGAATGATAATATATCGCTTAAGATCCAAAATTGAAGTTATTTGGTGCCAACACTCACCATCTTGCAAGCACATTTGATCGAGAAAAAGCACAATCCTTCAAATCCGGCTTGACTGAGATATATGATATGTTAAACAGAATATATATTGATAACACTTGATTATGACAAACCGAGTACAGATTGATCGATTTGAGAGAGATCGAGTTGTTACCTTAAATTCCCATTGATCTAAGTTCTTTCTTCAGAGTTTTTTTTACTTTGCTAAATGTTTTGTTTTTGATTTCTGTTTGATTTAATAAGAGTAAATAAGTAATTTAACTTAATTATAATTTATATGTGTTTGATTTAACAAAGGTAAATAAGTAATTTCAACTACTTAAATTAAGGGATTAAGAGTATAAGAAGATTCTTTATAATATAGTAATGATAACATACCATTTCGATCAATAATTAAAATAAAATAAAAACAATATAACAAATACAAATGCAATAGGAGAAGGATCCAACAAAAACCAAAATATTGTAAGAACCGTAAGAACCACTAGAAGATGATGTATGATGGATACAATTATTTTTTGTTTTTGTAATTATATGTCTTTGTATAACAACATTGGAGTGTTAAAAGTTATTTTGATGCATCATAAATTGGTAAAAAATAACATATTCAAATATGTGCATCATACATGTTGTCAGGCGATACACAAAAAGAAAATCAAGAAATCGGATACTTTAGTGCATCGATTTTCATCGAAAATCTAAATATCAACCTAAAATTGTGCATTTTATACAGCTTATCAATTTCAATATCTAATTTTCAATATTTGAGGAGTTCTTAGTTTCTTACGCTTCTTACCAGTGTATTGGTTCTTATTTGATCCGGTTTCTACCCTTTCTATAGCTATGTTTAACAATTTATAAGAGGCTTGAGCTTATTTCTTTATCTAGCTTTGTTTGGCATACATCTTTTTTAGGCTTATGTAAAAAATAAGCTAATAAAAACTAAACTATTTAAATAGATTATTAAAGGAAAAAAATCATGAATTTAATTACCTAATCTCTTAAAATTTTGAAAATAATCACCAAATTTCGTGACAATTTTCTCGCGCTACTTTTTTCTTTTACCCCTGGGGAGAGAACAAGATTTTTTGAAATGAGTGTGTATATTAAGTCACATCTTCGTACGAGAACGGGTTTTAATATACACCACTCATTTCAAAAAAATCTCATTCTCGCGACAGGGGGTATAAGACAAAAGTGGCACAAGAAATTTTCCCGAATTTGGTGACTATTTTCGAAATTTTAAGATGTTAGGTAATTAAATTTGTAATTTTCTCTTATAAATATAGTTTGAGCTTATATTATGGTAAATTACACAAATAACCTTTATTAAATTTGTCTTATTATATATATATATATATATATATATATTTATATATATATATATATATATATAGAGTTGGTTTCATTTAAGAACCATGTAATTATTTAGGAACCAAAGGAACCATTTTTAGGATGTAGGGGAATTTAATGAAAACAAGGGTATAATAGACATTTTAACCAAACAAGTTCTATATCTCTCTACACACCAGCAGCCTCCATAGAAAACCCCCAAATTGATTCTTAGTCAATCTCCAATTCCAATTACAGCGACTCAAATCGGTGCACAATCACCAACAAAATTAGGTCAAAATCGAATTAACCGATAAAGGAAATTATCGAGGTCTTTTTGTCTAATAAGATTACTTGTTGGATAAATATTGCAATTGTCGGATAAAGATTACTTGGCGAAGGGAGACGGAAGTATATAAGCCGATGGAGGCGGCGACAGCGGCGGATCCATGTACGACGGCATGTTCTCCGGCGAGAATGATTTTTCCAGGAGCACGTGCTCTCACCTCCAACACCATGCTAACACCGATTTAATTGCTATCAATTGATTTCTGTTAAGCAGCAGTAGCATTGTGAAGGAGGGGTTGTTGGTAATCATTGTTTAATAGGGTGGATAGCTGTTCATTGTGGACATTGTTTTTTTCTTTTAAACGTTAAACGCATTCGTCAAAATAAGATTGTGACAACACTATATTTCTTTATTTTTTTATTTTTTATTTTTTTATTTTTTTATTTTATGGATTAAAAATATACACGGGTGTATATTGCGTATTTATTAGTGAATATTGTGTACAATGTAATGTATGCATTATATACACTGGTGTATATTGTGTATTTACTTGTGTATATATATTGTATATTCACTTGTGTATATTGCGTATTCACTGGTGTATATTGTATATTCACTTGTGTATATTGCGTATTCACTGGTGTATATTGCGTATTCACTAGTGTATATTATGTATTCACTAGTAGACACACTAATATTGTATATTCACTTGTGTATATTGTGTATTCACTGATGTATATTGCGTATTCACTAGTGTATATTATGTATTCACTAGTAGACACACTAATATTGTATATTCACTTGTGTATAACTATATATTAGTGAATATAGTGTATACACTAGTGTATAGTATATATGGTTCAGATGTGTTTTTTGTGAATTAGTATATACACTGGTGAATATTTAGTATATACACTAGTGTATATACCGAAACTCACTAAAAAAAAAAAAAAAAAAAAAAATCGTCAAAAGTATATCAAGTGGGTGCTCGTTGGAAAGATAATTAAAAGCTTGTTCTAATGGTGTATTTAGTTTTTCCTAAAACCTAGTTATACTCTAGATATGTTAATTTAAAGTTAATTAGGATTTTAAAGTGGTTTTAATTGATTTCCAATTTGGGTCTCAATTTTGACTTAATTACAAAATTGCCACCTTGAGTTTAATTTTTGATCTAAATGATCTAATGGTGATTAAATGGTTCCTAATGGTTCCTAAATAATTGATGGTTCCTAAATGAACCCACCTCTATATATATATATATATATATATATATATTATCATTTTACATTTTTAAGCTCTAAGTTCAACTACTTTCCAAACACATTTACGAAAAATAAAAACTCAAACTTTCAATTCTAAATATTCACCCCAATTTTCAGTTCTAGCTACTAGTAGGGGTGTTAAAAAAACCCGACTTGACCCGGATTTGGACGGACCCGAACACGATTTGCCCCTTTCGCGTCGATTCTAATCAAGTGTATGGCCTAAATCAGGTCTAACGGGTCAACCAGAATATACCCGAAGTTCTAATAGGGTCATGTTAGCCTTTTTTTTTTATAAGGATTTTGGGTTCAGATTAGACCCAAATAATCCAAAAACCAATTAAAACAACATCAGTCAAAGAGGGAGTAATCTTCTTTAAGAAAAAAAAGGAGAGAGACTAATCATAAGGAAAAGATAAATATGTGGATTAATTTGAAGAGGACAGATTCGACTAGAGGGACTCCTAGCAAACTAGTATAAAGGGGCCCCAGACGATATATTAGGTGTTTGGATCGTTTACTTTTTGTGCACACACTTCAAATTCATAGATGGTTTGAAGCTACAACTTACCCTATTGTTTTCCTTTTCTTTTTCTTTCGTTAGCGGCAATGACAGTAAACAAATACCCCTATATACTTTTTTTAGCCTTAAAACCATCCAGCCCAGCAATTTTCAGTTTCTTTTTTATGTAGTCTAAATCCGAATCTGTATATACCCGACCCACCTAAACCCAAACCCAAACCCTTATTAGCATCAGGTTAGGGTCAATTTTTTACGTCAAAAATCCAAGTTGACCTGACCTGAATTACCCTTATTAGAGTCAGGTTAACCAAAATAATATCTATAGCAACAAACTACTAGCTCCAACTTTCAGCTAGTTTTATGAAACATACCCTATATAAAAGTTTAATATTTTAAAGATTGAATTGTGAAATAACGAAGAACATGTTCATTTGGTAAAACTATTTTTTTAATGGTTAAGTCTACTAAATAACAACGAACTTGTTCAAATATATTCATATAAACCTAAAGTTTTTTTTTTATTATCTATATCATATTTGAAACCGGCTAATTTATTTTTATATTCTAAAAACATGTTGTTTACCGGATAAAAGTGTATATACAACTCTAAAATGCATTTTGTATAACTCCTTGATGGATTACCCATTTATGTTGTGTATACTTGTAGCGTACAACAAAATTTGATCTTCACTCCTCTCTCTTTCTTCCTCTAATTCCCCCATATCTATTCCTACCATTTCTGCATTTCAGAAAATTCTAAGCTTGTAACTACCATTAAACCAAAAATCGAAATTACCATTTCTTTATCTTAAATCCTTTAAGAACAACCAAAATTAGTCATAATTTGATTAAAAATAAGTTTGTGAAATTCGAAATTAGAGTTTGAGGAAAAGGGTTTAAGAAAATTAATCAAGTTAAATATTCTCTTTGGAATTAGCCATATTCGAACTTAGTCATAATCAAAATTACCATTACTTAAACGTTTGAATTATAATTTGTGAAATTTGAAATTAGGGTTTGAGAAAAAAAAGGTTTGGGGAAGATGGATTGGAAAATAGCTAGTAGGTTATTATGTATATATATATATATATATATATATATATATATATATATATATATATATATATATATATATATATATATATATATATATATATATATATATATATATATATATATATATATATATATATAGGGTGAGGTTCAAATGAGATCCTCAATTTGCTAGGGATCCAGGGATCCACTTTTCAGCCACACATTTTCCCCTTAATACTTTTTTTTTTTTTTTTTGCTATGTTTTACTTAACTTTTTTTTTTTCAAAAGCACATGTGATTTTTTTGTAAAAAATTGAAATCACATATGATTTTCAAAAACCAAAATTTATAAATTTTAAAATCACACGTGAATTTTTTTTTTTGGAAAATCACATGTGGTTTACAAAAACCAAAATTTATAAATTTTAAATTCACACTTGAAATATTTGTTTCTCGAAAATCACATGTGATTTTATAAGCAAAATAGTTTGTACGTTAAAAATCACATGTGATTTTACCCATAAAAGATTTGTAGATTGAAAATCACATGTGATTTTTAAAAGTAAGATTGAAAATCAAATTTGATTTTCGGAAGAAAAAAAATAAAAAAATAAAAAGTAAATAAAAAGGTAAAAGAAAAAAGTAAAAAAAAAAATTAGAAAAAAAACAAAAACAAAAAAACAAAGATATAAGGAAAAATGGGTGGTTAAAAAGTGGATCCCTAGATCTCTAGAAAATTAGGGATCCCATTTGAACCCCAATCAATATATATATATATATATATATATATATATATATATATATATATATATATATATATATATATATATATATATATATATATATATATATATATATATGGGAAAAGTGAATATGAGATTGTTATACATACAAGTTTATATGTGAAACTCATCAAAAACTATGTCGTTTTGTTAAAAATTCTCCAAATCTATACAATTGTAATCATATTTATTAAAGAAACTTTATTAATTTTTATCTATTACATCTTTTTCTTCATTAATCGATTTTTTCAACAATATAAGTTTTTTCTTATCAGTGGACAACTATCAAAGAAACTTTTAATAACTTATTCATTATAAACAATGTCCCCCTGAATTTTGGGGATCATATCTCCCTTGATAACATATAAACTTCAAAACCACATAAGTTTTGATAAGTTTCGCATGTAAGCTTACATGTGTAACAAACTCATATTCACTTCCCATATATATATATATATATGAGCTCTATATATATATATATATATATATATATATATATATATATATATATATATATATATATATATATATATATATATATATATATATATATATAGGGGTTGGTTCTTGTAAAACAAATCTTAAGGTAAAATAAGTAAAAAGAAATTAAAAAATAATTTATAACGTTAGATATTTTGGATTATCGTTCATTTTAACCATATCTCAAACTTTAAAAAACGAAGTTTTGTTGTACATCATAAAATGCGTAGTTTTATCGTTGTGCATCAAATTTGAATATTTACTACACAAAAACAAAGAATTTGATGCACAGTCTCTAAACGACATATATTTTGATGTATATCAAAACTTGCTTTTTTAAAGGTTGTTATAATTGAATAAATAAACATAATACAAAATTACAAATATAATAAATTATTTCTTCATATTTTTTTACTTATTTTACTTTAAGTTTTGGTTTATAATAACCTCTCCCTCTATATATATATATATATATATATATATATCCAATATTTTGAGTTATAACATAAACATTTCTTGGTTTAGCTAGTAAACACTTATCATTATGACCCACGGGTTGTATGTCCGAATTTGTTTGTTGAATTTTTTTTATATTTAAAGATATCACTTTTCTAATACAATAAAAAGGTAACTGGTTGAACAAGTTACCCGTTATCTAAATATGATATCGAAATAAAATAATACAGTTTAAGTATGATATAAATAATAATTTACATTTAAGGTATTACTTAGATAAAATTTGAAAAGTTAGTTTTTGTTTTGACCAAAAACTACCTAAGACAATTATGTGATCAAACTAGTAAAAGTGAGGTTAGGTGTTGTGGAAAACTAATTCGTAATAACAAGATAAATAATGTAAAATGATAAATGAATACGTTAAAAGTAAATGAACACAGTTGTTTACGAGGAAAGCCCTTAATCGTTTAGGATCGCCGACACAAAACCTCGGGAATGGATAATAATCTCTGGGCTTGTTGATTTTATTGATAAAAAAGTTACAAGTACAAAGATAAGCACAAGTGATCGATTATAACTGTTTGTGTTCTAATTTAGGTGAGTATTCCTGTGTGATTGTGTATCTTCCTATATCGATCATTACCTTATTTATAATAAACTGGAAATAACAACTATAGCGAAATATGCGGGATCATTCCAGCTCCGAGTTATACGGGATCCTCCATAGACTGCTTCACCAACGTTTATGTCAATTCTTTTAGTTTGGACTTTTGTTCTTCAACGACTATATTGGCTAACCGTGGTACCTTCCAAGATAAGAGTAAAACGTATAGAAATATAATAAGAAGTGTTAGTGATCATGAACTTGTTAGTGATCATGTGATCACGTAGACTGCTGAGATCCGTGGTCTCGAGTTAACCTGCAATGATCATGATCTTGTGATCATAGACAAAAAATTTACCCATAACAGTTTCTATTTAGTAGATTTAACCTTTTTTTTTTTAAATAAGAATAAATTATATATAGTAAGATTCAAATTAATTAAAAAAAAAACAAAATTGTTTTAAGTATTAGTATATTTCATTTATTGGTAATTATAAACCTAATTCGGAAAATCGAAATTAGAAACAAGCCTAGGTGATTTAAACCCAAAGTGAAAAAAACCTAAATCGCTTAGCTAAATGGCTAGTTCAGACCCCAAAAGTGCCATTTTAGAAACTGATGTCCGCCATCGCTTCAAACAGAGCTTCGTTATACGGGGGATGTTGGCTTTGTGGCGGTAATTTGGGTATGAAATTGTGAGTTTGTTATATGAATTGATAATTGTAATTTATGATATTGATTGTAATTTTGGATGAATTTGTTCAATTTTGAGAGAAACGCAAAGAGAAAAAAGGGAAATGAAGTTGCGGGTTGTTTTTAAAAGCTTTATATACTTCAAAGATAATAAAAGGAATACTATACTTAATTAAAATGGATTATAATAAATCACATCACTTACGTGACAACCAATAAGTATAAAAAACCTAAATAGTGATGTAAAATAAAATATATAATTTATGTTTATAGTAATTGAATGAATAAAAAAAATAAATATTGAAAAACAAAGGTTTTTAGAAAAGTTTCCAGCAATATTTCAAAAGTATTATATATTATTAGAAAAACCCTAGTTAAACTACAATTTTGGATATACACTTTTGTATGTATTTATTAGTTAATATACACCTTAGGTAAAAATTAAAAAAAGAATTAAACAAACTTCTTCTCAAATTTGTAGCACTTTAACAAACGGACATAGTAAAATATTATTGTTATATACTTGCCTTGTTTTTTCCAACCTAATAAAGACTTTCACATCACATTACCTGACAACCGACAAGTATAAAAAAAAAAACCTAAATAGTCATGTAAAATGAAACATATAATAGATGTTTACAGTAATCGAGCGAATACAAAAAAAATATTATCAAACAAAGGCATACAATATGTTTTTAGAAAAGTGTACGGCATTTCAAAAGTATTAAATATTAGAAAAAGCTAGTTAAACTACAAATTTTGGATATACAATTTTGTATGTATTTATTTGTTAATATACACCTTAGGGTAAAAATTGAAAAACAAACAAACAAACGTAATCTCAATTTGAAGCACGATAACAAACGGACATACGAGGTTGTTTGATAAAACAACATCATTTAGCGTCAAACAAATCAAAGATGTTGGAATGATTTAACTGTTCTGAATGACAATGATCCTGATTGAAAATCAATGTTTGATAATAGTTTTGAATGAAAATTTTAGAGAATAAAAAATTACTATTTTAACCTTATGTGTTATATTGATGGGGAATGAAATATCTTTATTTGCTTAGTAATGGACTATTCTTTTATTTTCAAACACATATATGTTATGAGCAAAAACAAAATTTCATCATTATAATTCGACTTTTCAGCAAAAACAAAATTGTAATATATTATTACCATATTGAATTCGATTTTAGTTTTCCAAATAGCTATTTGAAACACGTCAAAAAATCATAACATACATTAAGAATTCGATATTTCGGAAAAATAATATGTCCATACAAAAAACCAATAAATCACAAATAACTCAAAACATCAAAGAAGAACAAGACGTATCAAAAATCTCAATCCATAAATACTTAAAAATGGCAAAAACTTGATATGTAAATTAAAGATGCAAACTAAAAATATATACAAAATAAATTAATGAAGAGTATGCTGAATCGTTCTAATAAGCCGCCTCCTTTAAACAGCCCTGATATTGTTATAAATTGTTATATTCTTCAAAATTGTTATAAAGAAGAACAATTATCACACTTATCAAAATTGAGATTTTATAGAGAGAAATGTTTATTTAGAGAGAGAAAGAGATAACTAGTTTTAATTTTGGAGAACATAGCTTTAGTATCTTATACTTCTTTTTTCTAACCCACGTATTGGAGTAACTAGATGGATTACCCTGAGTGTTGCGACGGTTGCGAATAGTATATGAGCTTATTATTAATAAATAATTAGTGAATCTTCACTAAATTATTGAAGATAATATAAACATAAACATGAACATCTGGAATCTATATCTATATAAATATATTAAATAAAGTAACGTTTTTCTTGTCACTTCATTCTATTAGCAATCGTCACAAATATTTTTCGATCAAAATTATTTTCACTTTATTGAAAAATGAATTATTTTATTATAAATTTTCATCTATTAAAAAAAATTCTCTTAAACCTTTTAACTTTGATTATTGATAAATTTATTTTCAATATCTATTCTAGCGTTAAATTATTTTAATATAAGTTAGAAAATTCAGTTATTATTAGAGTCGTAATAAATTCTTAACTTTATAATTTGATAGTATGTTTCTAATTTATAATTTTAATCAAAAGTTTTAGTCTATAGTATAAATTTTATTTGTGTTTTAAAACTAAATTTTTGAACCAATTCGAGTTATAAGAAGAAATAGTTGATTCAAAACAACACAATAATATGAAAATAATGGTAATACTTTTTCTAATATACAAAATTGACAAAAGAGAAAAAATGACTGTTCCATGCATCCGTACACATAAATTTTCATCTCTATCTTCAATGTTCAACCTTCATATCTATCCTCAATTCAAATACGAGGCTCGCCATCATCATCTAAATATAACAAAATTAGAGTCCACAAAACCTTAGAAAGTGGATTTAAAACAATAACATTTACTAAATATTAACATATGAAAGCCAAATTTGGGGCTTTTCTAAATAAGAAACGAAAGTAGATAAGATTCCATAAACACAATTGCTTAATTCATTTGATAAAACATGAAAAGTGATAAATAGAAGTTATAGAAGTGTATAACCATATCTTCAACATCTCTCTTCTCTCAAAATGGTTGTGGAGATATAGGACCGAACCGAGTAGTTTATGGAGAGAAGTGATCAATGCTATTCATGAATCGAAATATAATAAGTCCGTGTCTAGGGTATGGGGTACTATTGTGAAAACCATCTCAAAGATAAAAGTTGCGGGTTTAAACTTGAACCATAAGTTCAAAGGCGTTTGTGTTGATGGTAAGGGTATTCGTTTCTGGCTGGACCCGAGGTTTTCCCGCGTCTTTTCAAGAAGGAGAAAGTAAAAAAGTTTAAGGTGTTTGAGAAGTTCTGTTTGAACTCTAATGGATTTGTGGGGTTCAGTGATGAAGTCCTTGACGGTTTGTCGGCAGATGAGGTGGTGGAATGGACGAATATGGGCAGGTTATTAGAAGGAACAAGACTTAAAAACAATATCGACAGTTGGCTATGGATAGGAGGGAAACAAAAAGTCTTCAATGTCAAAGCGGTAAAAGAGTTTCTCCGAAGTGACCGTGACTATAGCAACAGGTATGTGTTCAAGTGGTCGAAATGGGTTCCAATAAAGTGTAATTTTCTTATGTGGAGGTTAGGGATGGACCGGATCCCCACGACGATGGCCTTGAGAACTCGTAATTGTGGCATTGATTCAGTTAACTGCGGTTTTTGTGACAAAGAGGATGAAACTGTGGATCACCTGTTCTGCTCTTGTGAGGTCTCCATGGCGGTTTGGATGTTATTAACCTACATTCCTAAACTAACTCCTCTATAAATGGAAGAGATAATCACAAATAAATATAGGAATATTACATAAAAATAATATATCCTGCATTCCCCCTCAAGATGTAGCATGTAAATTTGAAATGCTAATCTTGCCTAATAGAAATCGAAGTTGTTGTGCTGTAAGCCCTTTCGTTAATAGATCCGCTACTTGCATTTTGCTGCTAATCTCCATTGGTACTATCTCCTTGGATTCAATTCGTTCACGAACGAAATGACAATCCATTTCAACGTGTTTAGTTCTCTCGTGAAAGACGAGATTGTTGGCTATGTGACGTGCCGCTTGATTATCACAAAATAATGATGTGGGCGAAGAGACATCGACCTTCAATTCGCTAAGTCGCCATCGAACCCAAATAACTTCACTAACCGTAGAAGCCATAGCTCTATATTCGGCTTCTGCCGATGACCGAGATACCACAGACTGCTTTTTGGTTCTCCATGAAATTGGAGTTCCACCCAATAATAGAAAGTAACCAGTTCGCGAGCGTCTCGTGTACATACATCCGAGCCAATCAGCGTCACAATAAGCCGTTAGAACAGGTTCACCTAATCGAGAAAGGAGTATACCTTGTCCTGGCGTTGACTTGAGATATCGAAGAACACTATTCGCTGCTTCCAAATGATTTGTTCTTGGGTCAGCAACAAACTGACTCAAAATGTTGACCGAATATGTAATATCCGACCTTGTAGCTTGAAGATACTATAACCGTCCAATCAACCTACGATATTGACTTGCATCAACACTTGGTTCGTGCTCACCTTTATCAAGCTTTAAGCCTTGCTCGATTGGAAAAGAACTCGGTTTGCAATCCAATTTTCCACAATCCGCTAGTATATCCAACGTGTATTTTCGTTGACTTAAAACCAAGCCGTCGCTCGTTCTTGTCACTTCTATCCCAAGAAAATATTTCAACGTGCCAAGGTCCTTGATACTGAACTCCTTGTCAAGTGCTTTCTTAACGTCTTGAATCTTGTTAATACAATTTCCGGTGATAATGACATCGTCCACATAAATTAAGGCAATAACCGTCACATTTCCAGTTTCATAAATGAATAAGGAATGGTCAGCCTTGGATTGTTTGAAATTTAACTTCAAAAGAAATGTGGTGAATTTATGATACCAATTTCGCGAGGCTTGCTTTAAACCGTATAGCGATTTTCTTAACCGACAAACACGAGTCTCTCCATCTTTAGAAAACCCTTGACGCATCTTCATGTAGACTTCTTCATCTAAATCGCCATGTAAGAATGCATTATTCACATCGAGTTGGTGAATAATCCAATCCCGTTTAATAGCAACCGCCAATAGTGTACGAATAGTAACAAGTTTAGCTACTGGTGCGAATGTATCATGATAGTCTACCCCTTCCATTTGAGTGAAACCCTTTGCAACTAAGCGAGCCTTGTATCGTTCAATCTCACCATTTGGCTTGAATTTTATCTTATAAACCCACTTCGAATCTATTGCTCGCTTGTCTTTTGGTAGTTCTTCCACTGTCCAAGTTCCATTTTTCTCTAGAGCTTTAATTTCTTTTTGCATGGCTTCGCACCAACGGACATCTTGAGCAGCTTGTTTGAAATGTTTTGGCTCATTATTGTTAGTAATGTCCGGCAAAAAAGCTTTATGATTAGCCGAAAAATTATCATAAGAGACAAAATTAGAGATGGAATGACGTACCGTCGAGGCAACTTGATTGGATGACTGAGCCGAGTGCCTAACCGAAGGGGGAAATTGTACCTCGAAATCTTTTTATCTTGATGGCTGCGATTTCGTTCGTGTTGGTCTGACTTCGGACTGGGCTTCCTCACTTGGTTCAATGACTTCAGGTTCACTACTATTGGGCTCACTTTCATTTTCATTTTCATTTTGGCCCATCTCATGAATTTCAGTTAAGCCATCTATTTCGTTTACTTGTTCTTTGTGCAAATTTTGTTCTTTATTTTGTGACAAACTTGCATCATGTCAATGGAAATCATGATATATCATTGGTTCAACATCATTATTTTCATAATTTTCTTCAATATTTTTAAAAGGAAACTTTCCTTCATGGAAGTTAACATCTCGACTAACCACCATTTTTCTAGTTTCAAGGTCATATATCTTGTAACCCTTTGTTCTAGGAGGATATCCAAGAAATACCCCTGGCTTCCCCCTTTCTTCAAACTTGTCGCCTTTCGTATCGGTGTTTTTAAAGTAAACAAGACAACCAAAAACCTCAATCATAGTCTGGTTCTTTATTCCAAATTAATTCAAAAGGAGTTTTGTTTTTAATGACCTTGGAAGGAAGACGATTGATAATATAAGCCGCTGTCAAGATACATTCTCCCCAAAACATCTTGGGAAGGTGTGCATCAATTCTTAATGCTCTAGCAGTCTCGACTAAATGTCGATGTTTCCTTTCGACTACACCGTTTTGTTGAGGCGTATGGGGACATGTGGTCTCTAATATGATTCCCTTTTTATTATAAAAGTCAATCATATTAGTTGAAGTGAATTCCCCACCGTTATCACATCTTATTTTCTTAATTTCCTTTTCAAATTGTACCTCTATCATCGTATGAAAATATTTGAGGTATTGACTTGCCTCACTTTTGTGTTTAAGGAGAAATATCCAAACCGCCCTACTAAAATCGTCAACTATGGTAAGAAAATAATTTGCCTTAGTATATGACGGGACACGATAGCCTCCCCAAATATCACAATGAATTAACTCAAACGGTGCATTTGTTTTGATAAAACTAGAAGAAAAAGGTAATCTAGTATGTTTTGCCTTAGCACAAGGATCACAAAATTACCTAAATTATTAATACTATTCTTGAGAAAATTCACCCTAGCAAGTTTTCCTTTTGACGCATGTCCGAGTCGCTTGTGCCATGTATCAACGGTAGTAGCCATGGCTTTTCTTTCTTGAATCATCTTCCTTCGGTACAATCCCCCTCGGCATCTCCCCGTACCAATCAAGTTCCTCTTCAGTAGCCCCTGCATAACACAAAAGTCAGGGAAAAAGTAATCGAGCATTGTAAGTCACGAGAAAGTCGGCTAACAGAGAGTAGATTGCAATTGAAATTCGGAATGTAAAGAGCTCCGTTTACTCTTGTTCCCCCTGGAAGGATATAATCTTCTTTCCCTTTCACTGGAACCGAGTCTCCGTTTGGAATTAAAACGGGTACCTCGACCTCAGTTGCTTTCTTGTTAACAAGTATGTCAGGTAAGCAAGTAATATAATCGTGCAACCCGAATCAATTATCCACTCACCTTCCTTACCTTCTTTGTGAGCCATGTTAGCTACTGCCTTCGAGTTTTCTTCAACACCTGCTCCAGAGAAGTGTTTTAAGAAAGTTTGATAATCTTTGTCGGTCAAACCTGGGATCGGACTTCCTTCAACGCATGTTGCCTTCCCTTTATACTTTTCTCCTTTCTTTCCAGGCCACCATTCTGGGTATCCTATTACTCGGAAACAAGCTCCGCGGATATGGCCATCCTTGTTGCATTCGGTGCAATGTTCTTCCTTTGTAAGCTTCGTCATGGTTTTCTCTTTGCTCGGACCTGCATAAACATTACGTCTTTGGAACGCCTTGAACGCAGCGGATTCAACTTGTTTGGCATTATCGGTTGAGACCGCCCTCTGTCTTTCATCTTCCGCAACCATATGATAGGCCGTTCCGAGCGATGGGGTCGGCTTCGTTGCTAGAATTTGAGTCCCGATCACCGCAAATTCCATATCGAGTCCCATTAAAAATTCGTATAATCGTTCCTTTTCTTGATGTTCGTTCAATTTCTTGCCAACATCACACTCGCACTTTTTACAAGTACATCGTGGAAAAGGATAGATCGATTGCGCCTCATCCCATATGGATCGAAGTTGCGTGAAGTATGTGGAAACGGGAGCGTTGTTTTGTCGAGTAGATGCAATTTTTTGTTTCAATTCATATGCTCTAGGAGCACTCTCCTTCCTAAACCGTTCATTCAAATCGGTCCAAATCTCCGAAGCCGTTTCTGCGTATTTAACACTGCTTCGTATGTTTTTCTCCATAGCGGTAGTTAACCAACCCTTTATCATTGCATCAACTCGCATCCAAGCCATATAATCTTTGGTGCCCTTTTCTGGTTTCGTGATTGTTCCGTCGACAATCTCGATCTTGTTTTTAGCGAACAAGAAGTTTGTCATCTCTTGGCTCCAGTCTGCGAAATTGTTGTCGTTAAGGGTTTCGTTCACGTGAAGTTGTTTCGGGTAATCGGATGGGTGGAGATAGTAGGGCGAATCATATGTAATCGCCCCGCTGGATCCTTCTCCGTTTTTGGTTGAAACATCGCCTCCTGCCATGTTCGAGATCGAGAGCAAGGTTTGTCAAACCTGCTCTGATACCATATTAAATTTATCGAATATGACAAGACGAGATGATCGATTATAGTTTCTTATTGATTCATGCAACAAAGATACATCATATATAGGAATGTTATTAACCTACATTCCTAAACTAACTCCTCTATATATGGAAGAGATAACCACAAATAAATATAGGAATATTACATAAAAATAATATATCCTACACCCACTGTGTTTGGTGGTTGTGAATAATAGTTACTTTTCAAACAATATATATATATATATATATATATATATATATATATATATATATATATATATATATATATATATATATATATATTAGTGGGATCGGGTAAGAACGACTTGAAGTATAGGAACGATAAGAACGAATCTTGATCAGATAACTTCTTTCTCTCTCTTCTTAAATCAAAACCCAGATCCCTCTTTCATTTCAATTCCATCATCCAAAATCAAAATCTAGATTTGTTCTTCCTCTCATCTCGGTTCCATCATACCAAAATAAAATCCCGTAATTTTTATCTAACCCATCACTAGATTTCATACACATAACCCACATCAAAACCGGATGAAATCGAAAAAAAAAATACAAACTTTCAAAGTTGAAATCAAAAACCAAGTAGTGATTTATGTATTTGGTGCGCGAAGAAGTAAAAAAGAAGGTAGGTGTTGATTTTTTGTTTCATAAAAAAAAAGAAATAAAAAGAAATCAATTTTTTTTTCCAGATAGTTACAGTAAGTAGGTGAAGAAGATGAATTCGATGCATTTTCAAAATGGTAGATGCATTTTCAATATTTGTGTTGTTTTTACTTATTTACACATCCATGTATCTTATGCATTACTATTTCATCTTCTTTATGTTTGTTATTTTTGAGATAAATATTTTTCGTTTATTGTTTTAGCATATTCATTGCATCTACTTTTTAAAAAAATGTATCTTGTTTTTGTAAAAGTTTTTGCTTAATCATATTCATTGCATCTACTTTTTTTAAAAATGAATCTAGTTTTTGTAGGAGTTTTTGCTGAATGTTGTCTAGACATATAAAAAAAACTATTTTTTAAGATACATCTAATGCTTGAATTTTATCTAACACTTAAATTACATCTAGTTATAGAAAATGCATCTAATAGGTAAAATGCATCTACTTTTTATTAAACGAGACTGGTATCAAATTAAAGAGGATGAAAAACTAGATTTATTGGTATAATTAATTTGATAAAACAACTAATAATGCACAAGATAAGAGAAACTAAAATTAAAAAAAACAATGTTAGATAATGAGGCGTGTGGCCATGAATCGTTCCTACCGGTTGTATTTTAAGGGTGGTTTGTAGGCGAACCTCACCCTATATATATATATATATATATATATATATATATATATATATATATATATATATATATATATATATATATATATATATATAGAAAAGTGAATATGAGGATGTTAGACATCTAAACTTACATGCAAAACTCATCAAAAAATATGTCGTTTTGTTAAAAATTCTTCAAATTTATATAATTTTAATCATATTTATTATACTAACTTTACAAATTTTTATCTATTCACATCTTTTTCTCCATTAATCGTGTCTTTCAAAAATATAAGTTTTTTTGTCATTACTAGGAATCTATCGAAGTCACTTTTTATAACTTCTTCATAATAAACAATGACCCCTGCATTTTGGGGATCACCTCTCCCTTGATAAATATAAGACAATTCAAGCGTTGAAAAGTATTTAAACCACAAAACGACATAGTTTTTAATGAGTTTCACATTTAAGCTTACATGTGTAACAGCCCCACATTCACTCCCCCCTAAATATATATATATATATATATATATATATATATATATATATATATATATATATATATATATATATATATATATATATATATATATATATTTAATGGTTCATGCGAGAACTTTTTTTTTGCGAAAACTTTCTCAAAAAGTGTTAAATCATGTTTCACTTTGTTCATTCACATGCAAACTCGTTTGGAGATTAATAATCAAGTAAATATAAACGTAAAAAACAAAAAAAAAAATCATATAAAATAACTTAAAAAAATTTCGTTCATATATGAACTCATTTTTTGAAGAAAAAAAAACGTTCATATGTGAACAATTTTAAATACGTGTGATTTCATACAATGTTTTTAATTTTTCATTTATATTTTTACTAGATTTTTAACATTCAATAGTTTTTATATGTCAATAGACATAATTACATGTTAAGTGACACTTTTTTTAAGAGTTCTCGTAGAAATAAGAGTTCTCGCATTAATCAGTATATATATATATATATATATATATATATATATATATATATATAGAGGTGGGTTCATTTAGGAACCATCAATTATTTAGGAACCATTAGGAACCATTTTTAGGCAAGGTGGCAATTTTGTAATTAAGTCAAATCCCCAAATTGGAAATCAATTAAAACCCACTTTAAAATACTAATTAACTTTAAATTAACATATCTAGAGTATAACTAGGTTTTAGGAAAAACTAAATACACCATTAAAACAAGCATTTAATTATCTTTCCAACGAGCACCCACTTGATATACTTTTGACGATTTTTTTTTTTTTTTTTTTTTTAGTGAGTTTCGGTATATACACTAGTGTATATACTAAATATTCACCAGTGTATATACTAATTCACCAAAAACACATCTAAACCATATACACTATACACTAGTGTATACACTATATTCACTAATGTATACGAATCTTTATATTAATTTCCTTTTAATTGTGAATACGCAATATACAAAAGTGAATATACAATATATATATACACAAGTGAATATACAATATACACCAGTGAATACGCAATATACACAAGTGAATATACAATATACACCAGTGAATACCATGTATTCAATAGAGAATACATCTTATACATTAGTGAATATAGTGTATACAATAGTGTATATTGTATAAATACACTAGTGTATAACTATACATTAGTGAATATAGTGTATACACTAGTGTATAAATACACTACTGTAGTGTATAAATACACTAGTGTATAACTATACATTAGTGAATATAGTGTATACACTAGTGTATAGTATATATGGTTCAAATGTGTTTTTTGTGAATTAGTATATACACTGGTGAATATTTAGTATATACACTAGTGTATATACCGAAACTCACTGTAAAAAAAAAAAAAAAAAAAAGTCGTCAAAAGTATATCAAGTGGGTGCTCGTTGGAAAGATAATTAAATGCTTGTTCTAATGGTGTATTTAGTTTTTCCTAAAACCTAGTTATACTCTAGATATGTTAATTTAAAGTTAATTAGGATTTTAAAGTGGTTTTAATTGATTTCCAATTTGGCTCTCAATTTTGACTTAATTACAAAATTGCCACCTTGAGTTTAATTACAAAATTGCCACCTTGCCTAAAAATGGTTCCTAATGGTTCCTAAATAATTACATGGTTCTTAAATGAAACCAACTCTATATATATATATATATATATATATATATATATATATATATATAAACTTACAAAACCACATAGCAGTAAATAATTAGATTATACAAATCAAAAGCAGTAAAAGAAAAATATTATGTTAATCAAAAGCAGTATAAAATATTAGTTGAATTTTTTCACAAATGTAAGTATTGATATTGATAATGATAATAATTACTAAAATATTCTTTTTATAAATAATCTAAAATTAATATTAACTAATATTATATTACTTTTAGGAACATTGCATAAATTTTTCCAGTGGTTTGTTAAAAAGTTTTGGTTTTCTATTATTTTAGTTTTTTTAATTAATTTTTATAAATTAATAAATCTTTTTTTTTTTTTTTAAAGTTTGTTTTAATGGCGAACGGTGATTTTCTTTTTTAGGAACATTGCATAAATTTTTCCAGTGGTTTGTTGAAAAGTTTTGGTTTTCTATTATTTTAGTTTTTTCAATTAATTTTTATAAATTAATAAATCTTTTTTTTTTTTTTAAAGTTTGTTTTAATGGCGAACGGTGATTATCAGAAAATAGTGGCCGAAAAAAAACACTGTGAAAAATATGTAAGAGAAGATGATTTGTCGTTACTTTTTCTTCAAAAACTCGTAAAGATGTTAATTTTATGCTATTTACATTAAAACAATGATCCAAACCATCAAATAGTTTACCTGTAAATTGCATGCATGATAATAATCCATGTTCAATTCAAGCCCATACATATATTCCATCTTTTTCTAAATACCCAAGTTTCAATCATGGTGATGTCGCACACTAGATCATTTCCCCTTGCGTAGGACTAGTGACGTATAGTGTACCGAATACGATACCATATTATCAACGAAGAACAAAAAATACGTACATATTCCTTGGCAATAATTCAATTAGAGATGTATTTGACTCTAAATTTATTGTATTTGGTTGCAAATCACCATCAGATCGATCATATCAAAAGAGTCGAGCTTAATCTATCACTTTTATGGGCCTATGTAGTGTAATAGTCATGAGATTAAGAATCACACAGCCTTGCTCCATTAGTCATACTTACAACTTGTAACATATATGATTTGATCTTTACAAAAATAATTGGCCTTAAACGACAAATTTGTTTAAATGAAAGTGCTGATTCATAGCAAGAAATAGTCGATGTCGACTAAAACCTACATTTCGATGGCTAAAAATGGGATTTGTATTACAAAATTCCGTTGATTATTCTTGCCACAAGCAAATAATTTTCTTGGTGTATGGTCATTAATAAATGTTGATAGCGAATCAAGTATATACTCTAATGGACGAAATCGCACATGCTTAGTTTGTCATGTAACGACCATAACATAAAATATAAAATATTTATGTATAGATTTATACTAGAGTTAATTACATAAATCGTTCCTATGGTTTACTCCAAATTACGAATTTTGTCTCTAAGTTTAAAATGTTGCATAAATTGTCCATTTTTTGAAACTAATTATACTTTTCGTCCCTAATTTCTAACGGACATCTATTTTAGGGACGAAATGTGAAATTAGTTAACGATAATTTTAACGGAAATTATTAACGGACATCCATTTTAGGGACGAAAAGGGTAATTAGTTTCTAAAAATGGACGAATTATATAACGTTTTAAATTTAGAGACGAAATCCGTAATTTTAGGTAAATCATAGGGACGGTTTATGTAATTAACTCTTTATACTACTTACCGTAGATTATAATTAATTGTTCAGTGTCCGAGTGTCTATATATATTGATGGGTGACTATAGTTGTTAGTCATATTAAGCTACTCAAAAGCTTTATTATCTTCGATAATATGAGTTATCATAAGTCTACTGGAGCTATTTTGGTTCCTGTCCTTATTTTACTTGTATCATTGAGCTACATGCCATGCAGAGCTCAATTGTCTGATGCCTCCTTTTACGATGCCACTTGTCCTAATGCGCTTACGACTATTAGAACTTCTGTTAGTGCTGCGGTGTCAAGCAACCATCGCGCGGCAGCCCTTTTAATTCGCCTTCATTTTCATGACTGTTTTGTTCAGGTTACTTTGGTTCATATCCAATGATTAGAAATAAGGGTTAATTATGTAGAACTAGCTTGTTTTATTCCTCATGATATCCAACGTTGGTTTCTAAATTTTGTTTTTACAACATTAAAAAAAAAACGTATTTAAAACTTATATGAGAATATGATACTTATCATATGATCATGACATATTAATATTTTACTGTTGTGGCATATACTCTATTGAGGAACGAGAAGTATGATAGATTAATGTCAAAACGAATTAAATGAGACGAATTGAGACACTTTAAATATCCATGGTTTACATTTTTTCGTGTTTAGTTTATATTTTTCAATAAAAATGACTACATATAAATCATATGGCGATATAAAATATCGATTTAAAATGAAAACTCTTGTCATAAAAGAAATAATATAACCAACTTTAGATAACAGGGACGAACAAAACAAAGTACACTGTTAAAACATGGCAAAAATAATTGTAAGTTGACAATATAGGTAATTAACCCTATAACAATATGAACTTTCATTTATTTGGTTGATTTTGCAGGGTTGTGATGCATCCATTTTGCTAGAAGCTGAACCAAGCGAGAAAAACTCACCTGCGAATGATGGTGTGGGTGGATATGCAGAAATAGATGCTGTCAAAGCTGCTGTTGAGAGTGTATGTCCAGGGGTAGTTTCATGTGCTGATATACTGGCTGTTGCAGCACGTGATGCTTCCGTAAAGGTAAAGGTTAACAAATTAATAGATATCCTGGTGACTTAAATATATATTTAAGTATTAAAGTAGAAGTTGTAGGTTCAAGTCTCGTTTGGGACAAATGTTTATGTGTGTGGTGCAGGGTGTGTCCCTATTTGCCTTTAAAAAAAATTAAAAATTATGTAAACCAAGGGTTCCACAAAACTATAGTTACATCACTGTATATGATTCAAATATGTAGGTGGGCGGTCCGTCATGGCCAGTAAGCCTTGGAAGAAGAGATTCTCTATCGGCAAACCCGGATGAAGCCGTATCTGATCTTCCTAGAGGCAATATGGATCTAACGGCACTAATTGATAACTTTGCTCGAAAGAATCTCAGCCCAAGGGACATGGTTGCTTTGTCAGGTTTGAATCTGCTTCGGGTTTCTTGTCTAAGCCTTTATTTTTTTTCTTCAAAGTAACATGATATTCAGCTAAAATATAGAAGTAAAATCTTCTTGTCATCATTTATGAAACATGTATATGTAACACTACAACAAAATCTTTATTTGGTGTCACAAAAAAAATTCTCCCTAAAGTAAACCATGTTACCAAAAGTCAACAAAATGTCATCATAAAAGTTTGTGTTTGATCTACATAAAAAGTGTCAAGTAAAATTGGCGATGTTAAGACCTATATATAGTGACACGAAAAAGCGACTAAAGATTTTTGATCTTTTGATTTGTAATACATTATTTTGTTAACTGTAACTCTAAAACCAAACTAAGATCTTTTACCCACACCTTTTAGTAGTAAAAACCCAAATTTAGGGACATTAATTAGTGATACCAATATTAGTATATATGTATAATTATTAGTCGAAACCTTTACCAGAAGGTCTTTCAAGGTAAATGTCAATCTAGTATCGAGGTATTCAAGAACGTACAACAATTATCATTCAATTGGATTAGCAATAGGTGTAAACACTTTTCTATTGATTGGAATAGGTGGTTAATAGCCCGACAAATGCTTGTGAAGTTTAATGAACGTGGCTGTTAAAAAAAAATAGAGCGTGAGGGGTGAAACTGAAAACCCTAGGCCCATTTACCTGAAGGTTTGACATTGGCCAAGGGTATCACCAAAAAGTTATTAATATATCTGTTTCTATATACTAATAACTAATACCCCTGTCAAGATTTGTCAGGCGAGAGAGTGATCATGGAATTTATCCAGAAAGCATGTTATTGCTTATCAAAAGTGTCGTTTATCTTGTGGTAACAAACTTGCAATTTTTCCTGCAGGGTCTCACACAATCGGACGAGCACGATGTGTTAGATTTAGGGACAGGATATATAATAATGCCTCAGATATTGATGCACCTTATGCTAGACGCCTTAGGGAGAACTGCCCACCAGCTGCAGGTCAAGGCGACGGTAATTTGGCTCCACTTGATCCGGTGACACCAGATACATTCGACAACAACTATTACAGGAATCTAGTCGCTAGAAGAGGTCTTCTTATATCAGACCAGGCACTCTTTAGTGGAGACTCGACCGATAGCATTGTAAACGAGTACATAGATAATCCTTCCACATTTGATTCTGATTTCGCTGCAGCCATGGTAAGGATGGGAGACATTGGTCCTCTTACTGGTACAAGTGGGAGTATAAGGACTCTTTGCACCACTGCCAATTAATAAGGAGGAGATGCAGTGATAATATCATATTATACTATCCGTTGTACATTATGCAGTCACAAGCAATCGATCTGCATCCTTTGTATTCGACCATAAGAAATAAAAGTTTAAGAGAAAAAAGTTTCCTTTGAACTAGTATATCTTTTATTTGATAAACCCAAGATGAAAGAAAATGAAAAAATAAACACAGGCCGGCGAAGGAAAATATACGGACCAACATCCTTAAACAAAATTGAGACATGATCATATTTATTACAATTTTTTTGATTTGGAGTTCAAAAAGAAGACAATTTGACACCATTTAAAGAACAAATAAGCAATTTTGTGTTGGAAATTTGGTGAATATGTTAATTTTCACCAACTTTAGACACAAATGACATAATATATGTTGATATGTTAAAAGTGATGTGTCCAAAATAAATTTGTGTTGAATGAGATATCGAGTCTTAAAGTGGATGTTTGATACATTAAGTCAAATTGTACCTAATTGAGTTAAATATTCCCATAATGACTTGGTGTCATTATTTTGGATTAATGGATTGTAACATAATAGGTTAATGGGATTAATGACATTAACAAGCGTTAATGGTCATCAACGTTATTAATGTGACCATTTAGAAATCGTTTTGAGTTTTCTTATTAAAACCATGAACTTGGTTCATGAAAAGTGAGTATTTTCCACCACAAAAACTCACAAGATGAAAAACAAAACACCAAAACACACACATCATGTATGAAGTATACATACAAAAGTTTGTTCATCATCTTGTGAATACACAAGTAAATTCTGACGAAGTTTCAGGCATTCGTGTTCAAGTCCGGCAGTACTACTGTTTCGGCCGTTGTACCCTGAGAGATAGACGACGTATAGACGGCGAATCTGTATTAAGGGAACCGTGTGAAACACGGGCCTCGACTATACCCTTCTACGATATTTCTTCTGTTTTGATTTCGTATCAAACATATGGTATGTTTCATTTCTATGTAATCATAATTTTTTGCAGGTATCAATGTTATAATTCGTTTTGTTTATAGTCACTCTTGTTTCGGGTACGACATATTTTAACTAAAATTTTGTTTTCGAGAAACCAATGCGACTTAGCTAGCTTAGCTAGGTGTAAACTTCCACGAGAGACCTTAACCCCAAATTTGGGGTGATTTTATAATTACTAAATCAAGCTTCAAAAAATATCTTTCTCCAATCTTTTTCGCTCCTCTCTTTTCCTGTCACCAAGGTCATCATAAGCATATAAAAGAATAGTTGTGTCTCAAGTGATTTGTCGAAACTTCCTTCTTCGTTCTTCACCACCATGAGGGGTGACCAAAATAACCGAGAACCGGCTAGAACCGAAAAAACGGCCCGCATTTGGACCGGCTATGATGGTCCGGTTCTCGGTTCTCAAAAATACTCAAAAAATAAATCCGGTCCGGTCCATGGTTAAATCGGCGGTTCACCGGTTCGAACCGAAAAGTTAACTTTTTCTTTTAATACATATCCTAATTTTTTTAATATCGGGGCCAGTTGAACATATATGTATATACACCTATTATTTTTATTAACTCTGCAAATTTAAAGCTGTAAAGACGATCTCACGTAAAGATAATGTTATGTGTTCCTATCATATAGTTTTATTGACTTTCAGCTGTCAATCTATATGGTTTTTTAATTTATTAATAAGACATATACAACAACTCATATTGATGATTAAGACATAACATTCAACTCAATGTAAATATTTGATTAAAAAATTTATCATAGTAAATGCACATGACGAATGAATAAACAATTTACGTTTTTGTTTTTACTATTCGTATTTGGTTTCGTTTTTAGTTTTTTACTATGGCTATTACGTATTTACGTTTATGATTAGTAATTCGATACGATTATTTTTTATGTTGCTTATCATTTAACCTACTTTTTTCTTAATCTTTGCATGACTTTTTTTCCTTTTTAAATTGAATAACCTTTTTTATTACTATGTTGTGTATTGTGTGAGGTATTAAAACCGAAATGAACCGAAGAACCGACTAGGAACCGAACCGGAAATGACACGGAAAAAGCGGTCCGGTCCTCGGTCCACCGTTTCTTGATTTTTTTTGTCTCGGTCCGGTCCGGTTTTTACCAGTTCGGTCCGGTCCGTGTCTTTTAAACACCCCTACATGTCTATGATGATTACCTTTACACCACTTTGATGAAATTTGATGTGCTCGGTTAAACATAAAGTCATGCTACTAAGTATGTGTAAGCATATAGAGTCACTTACTTAGACACTTAGAACGTATTTGTATATTACATAAGATATATAATATATGTAAGTAATATAACCATAAGGTTCGGTTTGTAACAAGTTAGTTATTTAAGGGTTAAATAATTAATTGTTAAAAGTTAAAATAAATATGTTATTTTAAACCGTAACTTAGGATCAAGTTTAAGAGTTTTAACTAGTTTAGGAAATTAGATTTCCTAAATCTCTTTAAAAACTAACTACAGAGAATAAATGAATTAATCCTAATCGATCCATTGATCTCTCTTTTCTCCCTCTGCGTTATAGTCGACCAAAGACCTTAGGGTTTTTGGTTTTGGTTCTTTGCCTTTTGGTTTTGAACAAACACACATAGACGTGTTGTGTTCTTCGCTTGTTGCATTGATCTACGAAAAGAACAAAAGGAGTTTGTTCATTTTGGATTTCAAATTACTTACAAGAGCTAGCACTCGGATCGGTTGTTTGAGGTGTTGTGTGGATACCTATGGAAAACTTCTACATAGAAGTTATGCTTCCGAAATTTGGACTGCACGGCGCAGTCGTGGTAGAATCGTGATCCCGGATTCGTCAACCGTTGGATCGGCTTCAAACGTTTCGTGTAGAAAGAAGACTCGCTGATATAGCTTTTCACCGAAGGGATTTTCGATCAGAGGTCTGGATCAGAAGATATTTATTGCGGAAGTTGCCGCAGTTTCTGGATGGTTGTTTGGATCAATCAAGGGTGCTTGGATTCCTGGTTTGGAATCTACGCTTCGGTAAAATCGGAAAGAATCACGTTAAGTGATATATGGTATAATCTCTTTTCGTGTATTATTATTTACTTGATTCGCATTGTGAAAACATTTGGATCCGCTTTGGAAATCATTTTAATAAACGTTAAATGTTCCGCTGCGTTTTAACTAATCTGATTAACGGTTTTATTGTAAAACTAATTTAAAAAAGTCTCTGATTTCCAACAGTGGTATGAGAGCCACTTATGTTTAATTTTGCGAATCTGTATTGTTTAAATTTAGTATTGATTATCGTATACGTTTTTGTATTTAAGGGTTAAATCCGATTATATAAATCGAAAAGATTTTTGGAAATGAAAATTTTATTTTTGGGTGTTGCCCTACTCAACCGAACAAAACACACACAAAATTTTATTCGTAAATCTAATTTTCTTTTTGGTTTATTTGTTTTTGGGCTATTTGTTTCTTGGGCCAAGATTAACGCAAAACAAATAAAAGTGAAAATTTGAAATTACCTCTTTGTTGTTCAGTATCAACGAACCAAGCATATCGAGATTGACATTCACTTTGTCCTGAACAATGTGATAGCAGGCCATGTTCGTGTTCTTCATATTCCTTCATGCTATCAGTACGCCGACATCTTTACCAAAGGACTTCCATATCCCTCGTTTTCAAATTTTCGCTCCAGTTTGAGCGTTCGGCACACTCCCACTCAATTTGCGAGGGCATATTAGACACATTAGACTACATTAGTTTAGGTTAGCCCACGTTTAGTGATTAGGGTTTGGCCCGTCATATGTTATACATGTATCTATATATTTGTAGCTTTTCATGGAATGTAATCAACAATTATTCTCTAATATTCTATATACGATAATACCGGAGGCTATCAATTTCTAAACCACCCTTCCTTTGTGGCATTAAAACTTTCCCGAGACTTGGTGGGTAGGGTGGTAAACTTAGAAGCTGTCGGCATCCTCTTCAGACGTGTCCTCAACAACCCGTCGATTCTTCGGTCTCCGCTTTTGGGGGCGAGCACCGAATGTATAAGGGTAAGACGACCACCAAACGAAAGCGTTTTCTATATTCAAATAAAGTGTTTTTCTTGAAATTTGTTGATAATTGGAACTAAATTATAGTAATTATGCATGTTAGTGCTAATAGTAAGACCAATATTTATGAGTCGTAAATATGTTTAAGTTAAAATTCTATTCAATATACGGGTATAATCTAGTTTATCATATAACATTAAATAATAACTTTATGTTACTCTCCAAACATAACAAGAACGCTTTTTCCCTCAAATTAGCTCTATCTTTTTTCCTCTTTTCAACTTCTATACTATGAATGTACGAATTTTAAAAGAAAAATAAATGAACAAGACTAAGTTTAAAAGTGATTACAATATATTCCTAATGGTGATCAACCATACATAATAAAAAGTGATAACATTGACTGAAAAGAACAACAAATTTAAATAGACAATCTGAGAAATTCGTAACATATTTAGTAATTTCATCAGCTTTTATTATATATAGAGAAGTAATGCAACTTAACTAGGGGTAGACTTCGATAACAGACCTTAACCCCATTGGAGTTATTTTATAATCGCTAAAGCAAGCATCAAGGAAGAGCTTGGCCCAATCCTTTTTGCTCCTCTCTCTTCCTGTCGCCAAGGTCATCATAAGCATATCATAGAAAAGTTGAGTCTCGAGTGATTTGCTGTCCCCTTCGTCGTGCTCCATTACCACCATGTCCACAATGATTAGTTTTCCTCCATATTCCTTGCTTGGAATCGCCTCTTTGCATTTCTTCAATATCTTTATGCATTCTTCATCATTCCAATCGTGTAATATCCACTGGGTTTTTTTATTATAGAAAACATAAATCAACTTCAAAATAATTCTACATAAAACTTCAGTATATATAATGCCTCATTAAAAGTATACACAACATATTTCCGCCAAATCTTGTGGCTAATTAAGGGACGATTATGTGTTGAAAACATTTTTGAAATAAAATGTGGAAATAAATACCTTCAACAAAACTGTGTTTGCTTTGGGAATGGCTTCAAACATATCCCCTCCAACATAACTCAAATTCTTTCTTCCGCCCAAACCTTTAACAACGTGTGGAAGATCAAAACAAATGCAGTTTACACTGGGAAAAGATTCGGCGATGTATTTGGCAAGAGTCCCAGTACCACCTCCAACATCAACAATTGAATCTAACCCTTCAAAAGCACTTCACAATGTTTAAGAATGACATTTGCAACAAGCCTTGCATCACTAGCCATTGCTTCATTGAGGAACTTGTTAAGCTTTGGCTCTTGGCTTGCAACATCCCATATCATCTTCCCATATGTTGTTTGAAAAGGGTTGACATCGTCGCTCTGGAACCATTTGCTCATGTGTTGCCATGGATCCATTGTTAAGGGATCCAAAAAGGCAAGCAAAAAGGGCCTAATGTTTAACGGCTCTTCCTTTAGAAGTAGTCGAGAAGCAGGAGCTAGCAAATAGCCTTCTCCTTCCTCATCATCACCACCTCCAATGATGGATACACTTTGTTTCATGAAGAAACAAGAGTGAACAAGGATACGCATAAGTCGATACACAGAATGGGATCTCTCCTTGTTGATGGGAAGGACCTCCACTAACTCAGAGAGTGTCATTGGTGCACCATGTTGATTTATGATATCAGGTATTTGTAACTGAATAGCACATTTGAGTGACATGGAGTTTATAAAACTGAAAATGTGGTTCCATATGTGAGCTTGAGAACTAAGCAAGTCTCTAGATTCCTCGCCATTTTGCAATGCCATTTCGTTTATAATCGATATTTAGTTGATTAAAATAGAGATACGGTTTAACCTTAAGACTTGTCTATATATATATACTAAAATCTGTGAGGGGGTTGGGATGGATTTGATCAATGAAAAGGATCAATTTATTATTCATGATGTATATGACTTCACATTTCACATTGTGCATATCTAAAAAACTTTAAGGGTGCAAATTTCACGTTTAAAATGCTAATAATATTTATTTATTAAATATTTACGATTTACGATTTCGATTGCGATTGCTTGAACATTTAGCGAGGATCGTGGGTACTCGATAGTAAAAAATTGCTTGTGGACATTATAGCAAAGATTTGCTTAGGATTCTTACACTTTAATTTAGGACCTTTTAATTTATGCATAGATTTGATTAAAATATTTTATTAATGAAAATGAATCAAATTTTATGTGCATATATATACTTGAGATCATGAAATATCATGATAAAATTTAATATCAAATTTTCCAGAATACTTGGTTTCTAAACTATAACTTAGAAAACAATGATTCACGATTTTCTGTACGTATTTTCCCGAAATAACAAAACTCATGCTTTCCAATAATTTCTCTAGTTATATAGTACAAGAAATCGAGAAAGATTATTATTTTTATTACTATCGTATGGTCTAAAAACGAAACAAGAACACGAAAATAAAACCACACTGTATGACGTTTACACTACTTTGTAGTGTTTTGCCTAAACCGATAGGAATAACACAATGTTATAATACAATCTTATGGTCTAAAATATGTACATTTTGACTAGATATACATAATTAACAAAAAAAAATGAACCAATTAAATAAAATAAATAATTTTTTGTTGTTTCACATCACTTCTTTTGGAAAAATGTTATACACAAAAAAATGACACTACTAAACGCGTTTTTCAAATTTTCTAGCTACTTTCTGGAAAAAGAAAACACTCCTACTTTTCTAGAGAAATTTTTCGTTGGCTAAGTTTCCGTTTCTTTGCCTCTTTTCTCATACGTTCTCTCCTTTCTTCTTCTTCTATTTTTATACGCTCTTCTTCATCTTCCATTGCAGCAATCTTTGAACTAAATTACAATTTAAATTCAAATTAAGAAAAAATAAGACAAGTTGTGGAAAAAATATGATTTCATAATTAAAGTAAGTAGGAAAGGTGTCAATTAAATATGTTTATAGTATTGGTTGGTTTCGCTTCCTTTGTGTAACCGGGTAAAGATTTCAATGACCGGATATCTCTTACAATCGTGGTATCACTTTCCGAAAACAACAATTCGACCCTATATGCCTGGGTTACACGAACTTTGTTTTGGGATAAGAATAAGAGTATGTTCTTGATTTTGGCACAAACCAAGAACCCGTTTGCTAGAGAGTGTTTAGTGTTGTGTATCCTATCTCATGAATAAAAAGTTCTCTATTTATAGAGCACCCAAATGTAATGGACATTATTGGTATTAAATAACCATAATGGTCCATAACTCCTAGCGGTTACAAGACCAAAACATTATGGTCATAAAGCTACTAGCGGTTACAAGACCAAAACATTATGGTCATAAAGCTAGTATCGGTTACAAGACCAAGACATTATGGTCATAAAGCTACTCCATTATGACAAGAGTTACAAGCTTTAAGTGACCATAATGATCTTTCATTTAATGGGCAAACGGTTACAAGACCAAAACATAATGATCATTAACACGTTTGTAACTCCCCATTAATTGTGTCTTAAAACAGGTGGTTATAAATCTACCACCATAAAGGTTGTAGTCCTTTATACCGCTTTTGGGTCCGAGATGTTATTGACTTAACAGGCGTACACTCCGTACACTCCTAACCCGTTTCCAAGTCAAATAACCATTTCTCCAATTACACTAAATTACTAACAATCCTCCCCAATTTAGTGCAATTCTTTTTCATGAAATAAATAAACAAAACAAAACTTATGCATAAATGAAAATGTCTTGAAGATTGAATTTTCATCTTAGTACATTACACATTTCAAATATTCGAGAATCGGGGTGTTCTAAGAATTGAACCCTTCAACCCATTTGAATAACTGAAGATAATATACACACAAGTTTTCAAACACTTTAAAGCTATCCTGACACTATATAAGCCATGTGTCCATATCCATTCATGAATGTATCCAAAGCTAAAAGTCCAAAGCTTTCTTGAAGCGGCAAAACTTCACATTCACATAGGTAGTTCCTTTCACTCGTGCACCTGCTACTGCACTTTTTCAAAGAAACTATTAAGAAGTATTACTTCAACCTAATCCTCAGCAGGACCGAGCACATACCTTGGGATGATATATATTAACGATGTGCTCCAATTTCTGAGTGCAAGCTTTCCACATTGAATTCAGCTCCTAATTCATATTAAAAGGGAATTGGGTGTCTTACAATCAGAAATTAAGGTGGACTTTAAACCCATCCCTTTCACAGACTTAATAACCAAGTCTCTAGCCAATCCCTTCGTCAAGTGATCGGCTAAGTTTTGTTGTGACCTCACAAACTCTACAGAAATCACCCCATTCATGATAAGCTCACGAATCATGCTATGTCTAACACCTAAGTGTCTAGACTTCCCATTGTACATATGGCTATAAGCCTTTGCCAATGTTGCAGCACTATCACAATGGATAGACATGGGTGCTATAGGTTTAGGCCATAACGGAATCTCATAAATCAAGTTCCTTAGCCATTCCGCTTCTTTACCAGCAGCAGCTAAAGCAACAAATTCAGACTCCATTGTTGAGTTAGTGATACATGTTTGCTTCTTGGAAGCCCATGAAATTGCACCTCCCCCAAGCAAGAACACCCAACCACTTGTTGAAGAATGATCTTCAACATTGGTTATCCAACTCGCATCAGAGTATCCTTCAAGCACCGAAGGAAATCCAGTATAAGATAAACTATAGTCCATAGTTTTCTTCAAATACTTCAGTACCCGCCTTATTGCTTGCCAGTGATGAGTACTAGGGTTACTAGTATATCTACTCAGTTTTCCCACAGCAAAAGCAATATCAGGCCTTGTACAAGTCATGGCATACATCAAGCAACCAATCACCTTTGAATACTCAAGTTGAGACACAGCTTCTCCTTGGTTAGGTAGAAGCTTCATACTTGAATCCATAGGAGTACTAACTGGAGTACAATCAAAACAATTGAATTTCTTTAACACCTTCTCAATGTAGTGAGATTGTGAAATAGAGATTCCTTTGTTTTCACGTATAATCCTTATGCCAAGGATAACGTCAGCCTCCCCTATATCTTTCATGGAGAACCTTGATGACAAAAATTCTTTGGTTAAATCAACCTGATTTTGGTCAGTCCCAAAGATCAACATGTCATCAACATATAGACAAATGATGACTCCTTTGCCGGATTCATCAAATTTGCTATACACACATTTGTCAGATTGGTTAAGATGATAACCATTAGACAAAACCACTTCATCAAACTTTTGATGCCATTGCTTAGGTGCTTGTTTCAATCCATATAAAGATTTAACAAGTTTGCACACCTTTCTTTCATTACCAGGCATAATAGAGCCTTGAGGTTGGTTCATGTAAACCTCCTCTTCCAAATCACCATTCAAGAATGCTGTTTTCACATCCATCTGGTGAATAACCAGATTGTGAATTGCTGCTAAGGCAATCAACAGTCTAATGGTAGAGATACGAGCTACTGGAGCATATGTATCAAAGTAGTCAATCCCAGGCTTTTGTCTAAAACCTTGAATGACCAACCTTGCCTTGAACTTTTCAATAGTTCCATCCACCCTCATCTTCTTTTTGAAGATCCACTTGCAACCCAAAGGTTTGCAAGCAGTTGGTAGATCAACCAACACCCAAGTGTTGTTTCCCAAGATGGAATCCATCTCATCAGTTATTGCTTCTTTCCAGAAAGCAACATCCTGAGACCTCATTGCTTCTTCAAATGTCTTAGGATCATCCTCAACAATGAAGCAATAAGAATATTGGGTACAAACATCATCCCTAGAACCTTCAATTAGATACAACTGATAATCAGGTCCAAATGATTTAGGTTTCCTTTCTCTTTTGCTTTTCCGAAGCTCAATTGGGTGATCATCAACCCTTTCAGAGACTTCATCATTACTATCCTTATTGGTTCCACTTGGAGTTGGAACCATATCCTTTGGTCTAGGTATAGATGAGAAACGATTCTCATCAAATATTGCATCCCTTGAATCAATTATAGAGTTAATTGAGACAAATTCATTAGGTTCTATGACATAGAACCTATAAGCCTTGGAATGTTCGCTATATCCAATAAATATGCAATCTATACCTCTTTCACCCAAACTTTTCTTCTTGGGATCAGGGAGTCTTACAACTGCCCAACAACCCCATACCCGAAGATAGTTCAAATTGGGTTTCCTTTTGTACCAAAGTTCGTAAGGAGTAATCTTGTTCATTTTGTTAGGAACCCTATTAAGCAAATAGCAAGCTCTTAACATAGCTTCCCCCCAAAATCCATCACTCAAACCAGAATAGGATAACAAGGAATTAACCATTTCCTTAAGGACTCTATTCTTCCTCTCAGATACACCATTTTGTTGTGGTGTATAAGGAGCAGTGGTTTCATGAATGATGCCTACGGATTGGAAATAGGAGGGGTCAATATATTCACCTCCCCTATCCTTTCGTAGCCTTTTTATCAAAACATTTTGTTGCAATTCTACTTCAGTTTTAAATATTTTAAACTTATCTAATGCTTCATCTTTACTATGTAACAAATAAATATGGCAAAACCTAGAAGCATCATCAATAAAAGTCACAAAATATTTCTTGTTCCCTAAAGTAGGAGTTGCATGCAAATCACATAAATCACTATGAATTAATTCCAACATTTCAGAATCTCTTTTTTACATTTTGATATGGTTACTTAGTGATCTTAGTTAACATACATGTTTTACACTTTTCATTGTTAATATCAAAGGGCGGTATTAAACCATCTTTAGACATTTCTAACATTCTTTTAAAGTGTACATGTCCTAGTCTAGCATGCCAAAGATTAGAATCATTTAAGCTAGAAGTAGACATAAAAGCAGAATTAACATTAACATGATTAATATTAAGTCTAAACATGCGATTGCATAAATATCCAAAACCAATAAATAAACCATGTTTTGACAAAACAAATCTATCAGATTCAATTACTTGTTTGTAACCACAATTATTTAAAACACTACTAGAAACTAGATTTTTCCTTATTTGTGGTACATGCAAAACATCAAATAAAGAAATAACTTTTCCCGAACTAAACTCTAGATCCACACATCCTCTTCCATGAACAGGGGCCGTTGACTCGTTTCCCATATGAAGAATTGATCCATCATTCACCGACTCGTAAGTCTTGAACCAAAATCTATCCTTGCACACATGGGTAGTAGCACCCGAGTCAACCCACCACGCAACATCATCATCCTGCACAAAATAAGCTTCAGATATATATGATACATAATAATTCTGATGTGAATCATTAAACATAATCTGACCTTTCGAGTTTTGGTTGTTAAAACCATTTCCCGAACCGCTTGTGCCATTGGTATTTTTATTACCAACATTAACAACCTTACAATCCCTTTTTAAGTGTCCAGAGTTACCACACTTCCAACAAGTCAACTTTGACTTCTTATTGGGATCAACCTTGTTGTTATCATGATGTTTACGTTTTCCCTTCTTGTCATTGTAACCGGTGGATTTTTTATGTTCCACCATGTTAACCGACGAGGTACCAGCAACTTCGTTGCTCTTTGGCTTGTCAATTTCTTGCGCCCTGAGGGATTCCTCTATACGCAAATGACTGCCCAACTCAACAAGAGTTAACTCCTCCTTCTTATGTTTCAAAGTATGTTTAAAATCTTTCCAAGAAGGAGGGAGTTTATCAATGACACTAGAAACCGAAATGGCCTCGTCCATGTTCATTTATGTTGTGTGAATTGACCAAGTATACGAAGAAGTTCATTGTATTGTTCCATGACCGGTCTAGAATCGACCATCTTGTAATTATTAAAATTACTCACAAGTAACTTTTTACTAGAAGCATCTTCAGACATATACTTGGTCTCAAGAGAGTCTCAAAGTTCTTTAGCAGATTCATGGTTTTGGTAAATATCAAAAAGGGAATCAGCCATACCGTTGAGGATTAAACCTCGACAAACGTAATCGTCGTTCTCTCACTTGCTTCTCCTACGAAGCTCATCCACGGTAGCATCATCTCCATCGTCAGGACAAGGAGTACTCAATACATAAACCACACTCATGCTCGAGAGAAAGAAGTGCATCTTCTTTTGCCATCTCCGAAAATCAATTCCTTCAAACTTATCAAGTTTGGAGAAATTCGTCATCATGTGCTTCATCGTAGCCGCCATTGAAATCACACAAAATTGTTGTTTTCGATTGTTGGTTGGTTTCGCTTCCTTTGTGTAACCGGGTAAAGATTTCAATGACCGGATATCTCTTACAATCGTGGTATCACTTTCCGAAAACAACAATTCGACCCTATATGCCTGGGTTACACGAACTTTGTTTTGGGATAAGAATAAGAGTATGTTCTTGATTTTGGCACAAACCAATAACCCGTTTGCTAGAGAGTGTTTAGTGTTGTGTATCCTATCTCATGAATAAAAAGTTCTCTATTTATAGAGCACCCAAATGTAATGGACATTATTGGTATTAAATAATCATAATGGTCCATAACTCCTAGCGGTTACAAGACCAAAACATTATGGTCATAAAGCTACTAGCGGTTACAAGACCAAAACATTATGGTCATAAAGCTAGTATCGGTTACAAAACCAAGACATTATGGTCATAAAGCTACTCCATTATGACAAGAGTTACAAGCTTTAAGTGACCATAATGATCTTTCATTTAATGGGCAAACGGTTACAAGACCAAAACATAATGATCATTAACACGTTTGTAACTCCCCATTAATTGTGTCTTAAAACAGGTGGTTATAAATCTACCACCATAAAGGTTGTAGTCCTTTATACCGCTTTTGGGTCCGAGATGTTATTGACTTAACAGGCGTACACTCCGTACACTCCTAACCCGTTTCCAAGTCAAATAACTATTTCTCCAATTACACTAAATTACTAACATATAGATCAAATGTTTGATATATCAGAATAGTGGGGGCAAGGTCAAACATATGATAAAAAATAATAATTTGAAAGGAAACCAAAATGTATTTACAATGTATTAAAACATTATAAATCATTTTATTCATAAGATTCAACAAAAAAGGATTTTCTTGTCAACCCATCCGATCTGACCCACACAAAAATATTAGCCATTTTCACTCGTAACCCGCCCTGTTCGAGCTCGGATGAACTAACAACTTCATATATGAAGCCTAAGGATAAAGACTTTTCTGACCTGCGTTTCTCCTCCATCATAATGTCATCAAAACCAGCTTCCATGTCACTTAAATCATCATCATTAACACCACGGTATTTATTGGGATTATATCTGCACACAAGAAAATCTCAAATTGTCAATTAGTCAGCAGAACAAGAAATAATAGACAGATTTGTCTTTTGTTTCAAGAGCATAAATGTATACCCAAACATGTTTCTGATCATACTGATGGCGTTAACATCGTCATCCTCATCTGCAAATGGTCGTGCTGGTCTTTTCTGTACCCTTTCTCTTTGCTGTGCACTAGATGGTGGTGGCCTAGCTGGTTGTTGCTTTATCTGTCACGTTTACAATCAAGTTAAAGACACGTTTCATCACAATTCACAATCTTTTAAACGGCATAATATATATATAAGAAAAAGGTAGTAACTTCAGCCTATTTATATACAAAAGAGTCGATTTTGGTTATGGAATATCTCAATCGGGTCAAACAGGTACTAAAAAAACGAGTCAAATGGGTCAAACTGTTTGAAAATCATCTGACCCAACTTATTCCAACACGCGCTACAGATTAACCATTCGGACCGGTTACCTAACCCACAGACTTCGGCTCCTCTGCTATATATGTGTAAAACATTCGTAAAAATACCACAAAAGAATAAACATACCTGTGATCTAGAAGGCATAACAGGCTTTCTCTTCTGTTCCAACGCTGTTTTTTGAACAGCTGGTGTCGGTCTGGAGGGCAGAGGTTTGTGGCCCATAGATATGTTTCTAGAAGCTGGGACCGTTGACATCTTTGAGGGTAAAGGTTTCTGTCCTGAAGGCCTAACGACTTTTCTACCAATATTTGTCGGTTGTTGTCTTTGTGATGAATGTCCATCTTCAGCATAACAAAAGTTTAATATAAGTAACAATTTTCATTTTTAAATAAAATATTTGTGTCAAATATGAGAACAATAATCATATTATTATTTCAATAATAATACGGAAATGGGTCTCTTTGACCCATTAAAGATCAAACATACATGGTCTTGGTCTTGGATTCTTTGGAGGATTCGGTGGAAGCTGAGCACCATCTGCTAGAAAAGAGTAATCACTCGTATTCTTAATCATCTGGATTTTTGCTTGAGGTCTTGCCTATACAAAGTAACCAAATATATATGAAGATTAAAAAATGAGTGTATACATATGTTATTCAAATTCAGTTAAATGCTTACATAATTGTCTACTCTTCGAGGCTGCTGCCCATTGGGTCGAGGCTTGGATATTTTCTGAGTTGAGGAACCTCCCCTGTTTTGCTGCAGAAGATCGCAAATAAAAATATTAAAATTGATATAGAATGTTATATGCGGTATTAAAAGTTTAAAACAATCATAACAAGCACACTTGAGTATTCTAGTAACCACACTTAACGGCAAAAATAAATGGAAAGGAAAATACATACAGCATTCTTAGCTTTCAAGTCCGTCTCCGCCAAACGTTCTTGAATTACCCTTTGAGCAATAACTGGTTGGGAAGGCCCAAAAAAGGATCCAAAGCTGCAAAAAAAAAATGAAGTTAGTTATGTAATTATGTGTTATGACGAATATAAGTTGCGGTACTCACTTGTCATAAGGCAGTGAATTAGTTATTGGATCCTTCTTCTTCATCTTCAAGAATGGATTGAGAATAATGTTGTACTTACGAAAGTATTTATAGGAGAAAAGAACATAAAAAGTCGAGACCAGATGCTAATTATAAACCAACTAGGAAACTATAATTAAATAAAAATATAATTTTAATCCTTCAATTTTAGTATATATTTAAATAAAAATATTTATACAACATTATTTTAAATCTTAACTAGGAAAGACCGAAAGTTTACGTTCCAGTCTGCATTTTGACCCAATGTAAATTTACATTCGCAAGCCAAGAGAAAAAGACATCATCTTCGTGGGATTATTTAATTCGCAAACTATATTTTTTGTTTGATACTAATCTAAAAAAAATATGAAAGCCCAACAGCAAACCAACCCATAAGCCAAACACCCAAGTAAGTCCAACAGGTCACAAAAGCAAACCAGCTCATAAGCCCAACACCCAAGCAAGCCCAACAGGTCACAAAACAAAGAAAAGTATTTGATTCGCAAACTATATTTTTTATTTGATACTAATCTAAAAAAGAATTCGAACGGCCGTCTCCTCGGAGGGGAGGTCGCGCGCTAACCATCCCGGCAGCAGCCTCTTTTGGTAATAGAAATGAAATATAATGTATTTAAATACAAACTTTTCATTAAAATAATATAAATGGCACAAATAGCAAGACAATCGGGGAATTTAAATTAGAGGATAATAATTAATTATAGCTCTTTATTTGAAAAACATACTCTATTTTTTTTTTAAACTAATTATATCAAAAATCTATTAATGTATTAAAAAATTAAGGGAAAAATGAAGATATGTTTGTTACACATGTAAGGTTATATGCGAAACTCATAAAACTATATTGTTTTATTAAAATTTCTTCCAAACTATATAATTTTAATCATATTTATTAAACTAATTTTACTAATTTTTATCTATTTAAATCTTTTTTCTTCATTAATCGCATCTTTCAATAATATAAGTTTTTTTTTCTTATCAATAGACATCTATCGAATAAACTTTTAATAACTTGTTCATAATAAACAATGACCCCCTGCATTTTAGGGATCATCTTTTCCTTGATGAATATAGGACAAATCAAACGTTAAATAACATTTAAACCTCAAAACGACTTAGTTTTTTATTAGTTTCGCATTTAAGCTTACATGTGTAACAGCCTCATATTCACTTCTCCCATAAATTAAACCATTGCAACGAACATAAAATTCTCAGCACCCTCTCGATATACTTTCGACGAAATTTTTTTCCGTATTATTTATCAAATAATATTTTTATCACATACGATATTACTAGTATAACATGTACTTTTTTGTATTTTGTATTTTCTTTTGGTTCAATATACATCATATAGCGTATCTACGTTTTGAAATTCCAATTTATTATAAAAATCACATGTGATATTACCTTACGAATTTCAACATCTGTCCATAAACGAAAAACTAAAAAGTCGTCAATATTCGAACTTTTTTCTGTGTCCATATAGGTTATCTATCATATAACATTTTTGTATTTCAAAATTCATATTTAGAATTAAAATCATGTATGTTATTATTTTTTGAAAGTTTACATACATACTAATATCACACATGATTTACAGTACAATTGTCACACCCCGCTAAAGCGGAAACACGGGATGTGAAGAGCGAGAGTATTCGATACACAAGTTTATAGATAAGCACCAAGTTATATTAAATAAAACATAACTTCAAAGTTTACAAAGTAGTTAAAACCATTGTTTACATATCCAATTACAGATGAAAGTGTTCATAATACAAATTGCCCAAACCAAATTCCCTTCTTGAAGTCATCGACCAAAGCATACAAGCATCATCTCAAAGCTTACTCGTTTTCTAAAAATACGAGTCAAGTGTTAACTACGGGAGACGTAGTTAGTGAGTTACAAAGTTTAGGTATTCAAAGCGTTGACGCATAACAATGCGTAAAATATAAGTATTCAAAGAGTTGTCGCATAGCAATGCGTAAAGTATAAGTATTCAAAGAGTTGAAGCATAACAATGCGTAAAGTATAAGTATTCATGTTTTGACGCATAGCAATGCGTATAAGTATTCATGTTTTGACGCATAGCAATGCGTAAAGTATAAGTATTCAAAGCGTTGACGCATAGAAATGCGTAAAGAATAAGTATTCATGTTTTGACGCATAGCAATGCGTAAAGTATAAGTATTCATGTTTTGACGCATAACAATGCTTATAAGTATTCATGTTTGTAGGCATTGACCACATACTGTACGGCTATGTGACAATCCTAAGTATTGCCCAATGATCGTTGCTAAGCCTATAGCCTACCCACTTAGAATTATGCACCATATGTTGTTAGTGTTGTGGTGAGGGTCTCCCTACCCTAATAGCGCTATCCATAATTACTAACGGTCCTTTCCAAAGGGATTAATAACAACTGTAGCGTTCCTCGTTGGAGTGTATGGGAATTTTAGTGGTATCTCCCGACCATGTTGTACAACATCCGCAACATGACGATCGATGTTTAGTCATTGGAAAATTAGTGTTTGTATCCTCAGCATTGTTGGCAAAATCATCAATAATGCTGGCAAAATAGTTTTCGTAATAGTATTCAAGTATCAAAGCGTTTTGTTAAGCATTCAAAGCATGTTTCAGCTTAAATATAATGATTAAGCCTAAGACTCGCATTTCACCCCAAAATGTATTTAAAAGCATTTAAAAGAAGGGGTTTGTAACTCAGTGTTTGCGAAGAATCAAGCGTGTACTCGGAACTTCTCTGAATCACCGAAATCCTAATATATATCATGTTTTTGTGTAAGTATCATTACTTATTAATTATTATACTCGTTAGTCAATGAGTGCTTGTTTTTACAGTGTCATAGATATGTCTAACTAATAAGTTCAAGGTTACAAATTTTATAACGGATTGAATAAGTTTTCACCACCTGGTCAAAGTTACGCAGCGTAACTGCATGTTTGTTTATAGTTGTAAAAATATATCATTTTCAGTCCAAAAATCGTCAAAAACGAGTCGTTTTGAATTGTTCGGCGACTTAGTGTAACTGTTAGTTACACTTAGCGTAACTTTTAGTTACGTAGCGTTACTGTTAGTTACACGCAGCGTAACTGTTAACAGTTTCGTCAAAAATCGTTTTTGGTGTTGTAAATTCATCTTTTGATGGTAGATTTCGATATGTAATGATAGAACATCAAAATATACTATAAATGACAGTTTATAACAACTTTTTAACCGTAAATACTAAGATTTAAGTAATGATTTATAAAAAAACCCGTTTTTGTATGTAAATGGGTTATAAAACTTCATAAAAACATGTTTTTAGGTGTTTGATCTTACATGCAATGTAATATATATGTAAAAACAGTAGGTAAAATGTTTATACCGGAGAGAATTGTTTGATGGTGATTTGTTGGAGATTAAGCTTCAAAATGACGAAAACGTTTATGCAATCCAAATGTATGAACCCTTCTTGCTTTCCTTTGATTATTAGGACGATTTTAGAGTGTTTTTATGGTGTTTTCTTCTGAAGTTTGGGGCTGTAACTTAGAGAGTTTTAGAGAGAGTTTGATATGTGTGTAATTAGTGTGTGTTTGATGTTTGTGTTTGAATGAGAGCAAAAGTGGACTATTACACACCTACAAGGACCAAATTCTAGACTTGATGAGCTATTGACACGTTAGGGACAGATGGAAGTTATTTGAAGCATGCAGAAATGACTCAACAAATGACCCATCACCCATTCAGCACGTTAGTTACGCTAGCGTAACTATGTAGTTACGCTAGCGTAATTATGTAGTTACGTTAGCATAACTATTCCAGATAGTTACGCCAGCGTAACTGCATAGTTACGCTGCGTAACTATTCCCGATAGTTACGCTAGCTGCGTAACTATTCCAGATAGTTACGCCAGTTGCGTAACTGTTTGGTTTTTGGTTCGTTTTTCGTTAGTTTGGAGTTTACGGTTGTTTTGCTATGAACTTAGACAAGTTCAATTCATGATTTCTTGGTATTAGGATTCATTTTAAGGTTTTTCCGATTTCCGATTCCAATTCCGAGACACAAATGTTTTATGTTTAAGTAACGTAAACCTACGTTAAAAGTTTTGTATGAGTTTCATCGAGCTTAGCTTAAAGAGTTATGTTTACGTAACCACGTAACACATAAAGTTAGTTATAGAAAGTATCAAATATAAGTATCGAGGTTATAAGTTAGTATAGTCGACCAGAGTTTTGACGGTTGTCACAACAATCACATATGATTTTAGTATTATCACATTTGATCCTAATACTATCATATTTATGTCAAAAAATGAAGAAAAAAAAGTATTCACAATTCGATCATTTTTCTAAATTTAGGTAATTTATACGTTTTATAGTAATTCACTTTTATAAAATTTTACGTATTGGTGCTAATGTCACATGCGATATTATCGTTCTAGTTTCAATACCCACCAAAAAAAAAATCGTTGAAAGTATATATACACTATTGCGAATTGATTTGGTTTATTAATTAAAATTACTCTAATGATTAACTAGTAAAACGCATGTAAAGATATGGAAAAGCGTTGTCAATGCAATGTCACTTGATGGTAACAAATGATTATAATAGTGTTTGTAACAATGGATGTAAAACAATGATACTCCCGGTTCCTGATACTTAGAAATGATTTCTTTTTCAATCTATTAAACTTGTTTCTTTTAAATTACATAGACATAATTGATACAATCAAAATTAAACGATTTTGGGAACATATGTATTCGACATACGAATTGTCTTAATCCTTACCTTAATTGGATCCGGAAAAATTCGTTGGCTTTTGAAAAAATGTCTTGTAAAAGTTCAATTCAAAAAATTTATTAAGAAATAACTCAAGTTCCCAAAAATTAGGGTTTCAATTACAACCAATACAATGTCAAACAAAAATAATTTTCAAACAATAAATTAAACCATAGGATCGTTCACCGGAAGTAATCACCAATGAATTAGCCGGACATGGTGTTATTCAAATCTTCAATTTGTCGGATAGAATACCCTAGGATCATCATATAGTCGACTCATAATGGAATGATGATGATGATTGAGAATTAGGGTTTGTTGTTGAAGACAGTCGTTTGATTTTGTTGATATCCAGTGGAGTTGTGTGAGATAGAAAATGGGGGAATTTCTAGGGTGAGATAACCTAATAATCCCCCAAAAAAACATTTTTTTTCTCTCCTCCCAAAATTCCCTTCCTTTTCTTGGTCAATGCTCAATTTCCAAGTCAAAACGCAGCAGCCGTAATTAAGTCTCGAAAATCCGTAATTACGGCCTTCACCCGTACTTTTATGGCTTCTTCAATTTCTTAGGGGTCATTTACGATTGAAGGGGTCTGATTTCCAAATTCCTCACCTATAATTACGACTTTACACCTGTAATTACGGCTGGCATATTCAAATAAGCAAATAATGTCAAAGGATGTCATTCTACCCATGATAAGGTGCATTTTATATGTGATTAATCATAATAAGAACATACATAAAATGGACCGATCAAACTCCCAACTTTATTATGTATGCAGTAAGATGCACAATACCTGATGTTGCTTTTGCTCAAAACTTTGTTAGCAGGTTTCAACATAATCCAGGCGAAAGACACTGGATTTCTGTAAAGAACATACTGAAGTACCTTAGGGATACTAAAGATATGGTTCTAGTGTATGGTGGAAATCCCGAGGCTGAACTAAAAGTTACTGGTTATTGTGACGTCGAATTTCAGACTGAACATGATGACACCAAATCTCAAACTGGATATGTGTTCACCATGAATGGAGAAGATGTAGTTTGGAAACGCAAGAAACAATCCACTACAGCCATGTCTGCAACGGAATCAGAGTACATAGCAGCTGCTGAAGCTGCAATGGAAGCTGTTGGGATCCGGAAATTTATTTCTGGACTTGGTGTTTTTCCCACAGCCAAATCTCCTATGGATATGTATTGCGACAACACTGGTGCAATTATATAGCCAACGAATCTGGTGTTCAGAAAGGAGCTAGACGCTTTCAGAGAAAAATTCACTATGTTTGTGAGCAAGTCAATCAAGGTGAAATTTGAGTACTCAAAGTTCACACGAATGATAACTTAGCAGATCCCTTTACGAAGGCTCTGTCAAAAACGAAGCTAACTCACTTAGTTGAGGGCATAGGACTTCATTTATCTAGTAATCACATGTAAATCCTGAATTTAGTATTTGGATATATGGATTTAATAAAAAAATTTATTTATAAATGAAATAATATTTGTGATATTTTATTTTCATTTGTTATGATAATTATTATCCTAGGTATCTAGGAATCATACTTGTCCGTCAAACTTCCTCGTCACAATTTTTCTTTCTTAAGACAATTAAAATCCACCTTGCAATTGCTACTTTACTTATTTAATTTCATATATACACTAATGTATTTGATTGTTCGTCTTGTATTTATTTTTTATGGCGTTTGTTAAAGTAAAACTGTCGAACAAATAAAACAAACATGTATTAAAGTAACGAAACAAGATACTTTCTAACGTAATAATTAACACATACCAGATGACGTCTGAATCGAACTATACGAATCGAATAATACAATTCTTAGATAGTTGGTTTAAACGACGATACTAACCAACAATCTTTCTCAAGAAACAAATGTAAAACATTATATCTTAAAGGGGCAACAATGCAAATATACAATTATTGCTTTAGGATAGCGTGGCGTAATCTCGAACTTAGATTCTTCGGACCAGACTTGTTGTGTCTTTCTGTTTTGTTCTTTTTCATTTCATCTCGGACAAGCATAACATCAAACAGTTGGTGGGCATAAGTTATGATATTACCATTTGCGAAGCTAGGAACACTTGCTTTGAAAACAATTTGCAAACCAATTGCGAAACGAATCAAGAAAGAAGCTGGTCGTCATCCTCAATTTCGTCACTCCATTATCAATTTTGCTCAGGTTAAGTTTAATTTTATGAAAATCTGATTCTATATGTTGTAATTGTAAGGTTTTTTTTAGGACAAGCTTTTGGTAATGTTAGAAATCTGATGCATGATTTAATGAAACAATAGAATTAGTAGTTAAAGTAGAGGCGAATTGTGGTTTTTCATATGTAAGAATGAGAGCAGATTTAACGAGCGTACACTCCGAACTCTCCTAACTACTAGTTGAGCTTAACTCGATTTCCCTTCGGTTTCAAGTAGATCACAATCACAGTAAATGACTTTAAGATCACCAATATTTGGACATGTAAAAATTTGCTCACGAATACAAGAAATTGTTGTGGCATTTTGCTAACACGGGAAAACCGTTTTCTTTCAAGTTATTTTTTTGGATCATATTGGAAGTCCTGTTAACGTAACAATTTTCATTGAAGCTATAAAGACAGGAAAACTGCCCTCTTTAAAGTGGGCTTAAGTTTTTTTTTCTTTTCCGTAAGGAGCTTATAGGTTATGATAAATAAGCTCGTAAACTCTTATTGATTTTTTGTATTAGCTAATAATAGAAAGCTCATAAGAAAGTGGGATACTCAAATACTCCATAAAGTATTACTACTGTCACTATCATTGATTTTCCGTCTATAGTTTTTTGTATATACTGTATTAAATCCTTATAGTGGCAATTGTACAGCTTAATCATCGGTTTAAAACAAAGTTGCAAAGACGTATCTATGGCCATGCAATAGATGCTGTTATTCGCCCTCTGAATGAAGATAAAGCTGTCCAAGCTGCTGCAGATCTTCTTGGCGAACTCTTTGTTTTCACTGTAATATTCTCTTATATCCGCTTTTTTGCAAGCGTGGCATTGTCTGAAAATTAAATTTTATATGATCCTATTTACTCAGGTTGCAGGAGTTGCTGTTATCTTAGAGGTTCAAAGAAGTTCCAAATCAGAAGCAAAGAAGGAAGCACTTCGTAAACAAGAACTCGAGGTTAGTAAAATATTTCATTCTCTCTCTAATGTTCTCGTGCCTTTTATTTTTTATTTTTTATACTTGTTAATCTTACGCAATTATTGATTTGATATCTTGTAGACACTGAGACAACGTGATGAAGATCTTGCTAGAGAAATTGAGATGCTCAAATACAGAATTAACGAGCTAGAACAAGTTGCCAATGGACAAGGATTAGGCAGCTTTCTAAATTTCAGAAAACCTCTTTCAATTGAATATCGGCGAAGAAAATGAAAGTAGTTACATAAAAATTATTCAGGTGATTGGTTTGAAACCGGGGGTCACTACGGGTATGTGTTTGATAACCGGTGCAATATGAATGGGTATGCTTGATTCCCATATTATGGGTATCATCCTCATTCTCTCAAACCCATACATTTAATTGAACACGCCTACAATACTATCAAACTCATACCCTCAAACCAGCCTTCTCCTAGAAATATATATTGGATTTTAATGTATTTTTTGTGTGTGATAGACTGCCTTTATGAGGCGATATGTTGATAGGGCAAACTATGGCGCTAATTGAAACGTTTAGGTGTTCTTTCAATAAGTAAGATTTGTCCAGGATTTGAAAAGGTGACTTATGATGCGCGCATCAAAGTGTTTCAAAATCCTTTAATGGAGCCAAGGACCAAGGTAACCCTAGTCTATAGACATTTTCATTAGATCTTATCATGTAGTAAATTGTTTTCTTTTTTGTCCATTTTTTGTAATTGAATATTTACGACCGAATATGTGTTATTATATATCATATATGTATATGTATATTATCAAACCGAATTTTACAAATGAATGCAGCCATTATTGAACAAAATTGCAAGGTCGGCAAGGTCGGTGTAGTTCTTGAGACTTTTCAAGATTTTAGACCCGTTGCGACTAGTTCCTGGCCAATTGAATGCAGCATTGCCATGTATTTGCATCATTACATGAGACTTCACGTGAAATCAAATTAGTATTCAATGAATATTGTTAGTTTTAGCTTTGGAAACATGAGATTCGTGATTTGCTAATTAAATGCATGCATTATGGTCAAATTTTGACCTTCCCTAATTACCCTACTTTTGATCAAAACTTCCCTAAATTGTAGAACAACTTGGATAAAATGAGTAGTATTAAACTGTAACACTTAGATTAAAAACACACAATTTTTTTATTTTTTTTTTATAAGAAACTTCTACATTGTTAACGGTTTACTACAACGTAACATAACTTTATACAAACAAAAGGAAATGTTTTGCTTTCACCAAAATAACATTTTTAAACATTTAGAGCGGAAGCTCATTACAAAAGATTTTGATTCTTAGTAAGGTCCCCATCCATGCCTCGTATGCTTGCCTTGCGTTTCAAAAGTCCTTCTTACCTATAAGCACGACATCAACAAACTAGATTAGCATTAAGCTAGTGAATATACTTAGACATATGTTAAGAAAAATCTCCAAGACTATTTAAGTCTTATCAATCTCTTCTCCCAACTTATATAAAGTTGGTTCTTACTTCTTTCCAACTATTGAAAGTCATTTGCATACTCTCGCGGTATGTATTTAAGGTTAACTCTACTTCTCCCCGACTAATGAAAGTCAATTATACTTCTTATCGTCATATAAATGTCTTCTTTATTCTTCTCTAACATAATAATATGTTAGGATATCATTCCCATACTTAAACTACTTTAAAACTTACTAAAAACTGATCTAGGTACTAGTTGCTCGCAACTAAACATTCTGGAAATCACCCTTGGCTACTGAGTCCCAGTTGCGGCGCAACAAGGACCAGTTGCGGCGCAACTAGGCCAGTAACTGAGGTGACTTCCGTTTTTGATCGTTTCCTGCACTTACATGTTAGTTTACGCCACTTCTAGTCCTTATTTTCGCTAACAACTCTAACTATAACTTGGAATAGCTTACTTATCAATCTTTAATACATTAATACAAAATTTTAAACACATAACCATATGAAAATGGGTCTCGTATACTCACCTTGGCGTTGAAGTACGTTCACTACTTTTTTGTTGCTTTACCCTTTTCTTTGTCTTTTAAATCTGAGTTTATAAGACCAAAACACCATAGCTTTCAATACTCATAATAACATAACTAACAACTTTGTTACACATTTCTTTTCAAAAATCTAAACATTAACTTGCTTATTCATTTTCTACCCAACGTGCCACTTTTGGGGTCTTTTGACCCGTTAGGCTTTATACCTACATAGAAGCATTTCAAATTACCATCTACCTTATACACATTTCAACAATACATATATAAAATGGTCATTTCCTTTTCTTTAACAAATTTCTACACATTGCCACTCCTTGAGTCATTTGACCCATTTGGCAACATCAAAAGAAGAAATCATAATACTATATTTTTTCTCATTCAAAACTTAAACATACAATTCTCACATCAAATTAAAATACAGTCAAAGCTCAAATTAACAATTTTCTTCAATTATTATGATTATCCCCAAATTATCAAAATACCTAATTTTACCAATTAAGCATTTTATTAGGACTATAACACATAATATAAACCCAAATTCATCAAATAATATTAAGTCCATAATTTTACCTTCTTTTCCTCCAAACACCAATTTAGCTAGATTCCTTTATCTTCTTATCTTAACTCTTTATAAACTTCACAAATTTAACACTAATTTGAGAAAATTGCAAATGCTCTTAGCTTGATTTCAATTACACACACTCAAAACACCTACAAGAAATCCAGAATTTGACACCTAGTCATCTTACTCATACTCAATTTCGGATTTACACCTTTAGTCCCTCAACTTCTCAAATCTTTCTAATTTATAAAATTACTAGCATTATCAACTAATTAAGTCCTTCATAACTAAAATTAACTATCTTTCTTACAATTCTAGTCCTTTACTTATAAAACTTCTCAAATAACATAAATATAAAACATTTATATTATAAACAAATAAATACTTACGAAATATTCTAATTTCTGAGAACCGGGATGTTACATAAACCCTACGAAATAATCTATTAAATGAAATTCATTAAGGTTTGTAGGGTTTCATGTAAATATATTATGCATATTATTTGTCATATTAGAGCGGATTTAATCTTCTAACCTAACTTTTATGTCATCATGTGAAACTCTACTTGTCGTTCATTTAACCATATTAGATCATTATTTCGATCATAATTATTAAACCGTTTTGAGTTAACTGACGTCGTTATTGCCATTGACTTCGTAACCAAATTTTGAAGTAACGCATACTAGAATCTCTGCAGAATATCTTATGACATGCCCTCGTGCGTCGTAAGAAATTGCGGCGGGTCCAGATCTAGAAAAAAAAGACTTAAGGTTTTGCTTATAACTCTCAAACCGTTTGGAGTTATCTCACACCGTCAACGACTATGGACTCGTAAATAAATTTTGAAAAACAATTATCTGGAATGGCAGCGTCTGAAGATCTGACAGCCGTCACACACCCACCGTAAGCAACAAGTTATTGAATCTATCTATGCTTTATCTTTAGTTATATTTTATTTTTCAGAATTATCATTTTGTTATTTATACCACATATAAAACATTTGAGGTGTTGAAAATTAAGAAGAAAATGACTAAAATATTCTTTCATTTTATTGTTATTGTTATTATTAGTTTGCCAACCTAATCTATACTAATAATTATTAAAGTTTTCAAAATACATTTCAATTCATAATTATTTCCTAAATTTTTAAATTCAATTTAAACATAAATTTAAATTTAGAGCGATTTTCTATGTATTAATCCCATATTCGAAGCGACCTACCATACATTGATATAATTTTATCGCACATAATTTTTTTATCCCGCTACATCGCGTGAATTTTCTGCTAGTTTAATTAAAGTTTTTGTGATTTTGCGAATCAAAATGTTGGGGAGTACTAGATGACAAACTTAGTTGGCCCATACCCACTTATAGAACATCTTTAGCGAATTAACATTTTAATAGTATGACTAGAGACTAGTTGATAGTGTTAACATGTTGTTGGGTCGATCAAATAAAAGTATAAACAATAATCCCTACACGAAAATGCTAACAATCGGTCCTAGGGCAATGACTAAGAGTTAAAATTTTAGTTTTATTCTTTCATTAATACATCGTTTCCATTTATATCAAGAATATTCATATCAATTACGGAGTATTTGAAGCATTTTTTTACAAATTAAAAACCAAATAATTATTTAAATATAATAAACAGGAAAGTAGGCGGGAAATCGGTATCAACATCGCAACAAGTTTTTTATTCTTTTAAAATATATAATTTGCAGATTATTTTTGCGTTAAATGTTTTTGGATGTATTTTTTATGTTTTGTGATTTCGAATTTGGTACTGCAATGGGCTTTTTTCTGTTTAATAATATATAATTTAATAGTTTAATGTTTTCTTGTTTATTGATCAACAATTTCGTTGAATACTAACATATAAGCATTTCATTTGTATTAAGTATTAACAATTAACAATAAAGTTGAATAAAAATGTAGAGAATAATATTTAATGTATTTTATTAGGTTACTAAAAGTTATTCCTTAATTAAGTGGTATTGAGATTCCTAAAAAATGAAAATGGTACATTAATTAACGAATAAAACTAAAAATAGCACTCTTAGTCATTGTCCAAGGACGATTGTTAGCTTTTCCCATATAATAAATAGCTAAAGAAACAACAATAACAAAACGATTCGGTTTCAACTTCGACTTTTATAACTTTGTAAGTTAAACAAGAAAATAATATTTTACACAAAATGTTTAGTTTACTCATGTTCAGTTTTGTATCGAAAAACACTAACAAATTGAGTAGCTTTCATTTACCAATTTTTTTTTGGGTAAAAGTTAACAAATTTAGGGTGCTTTTAACAAATAATTAAGATTCCTATAACAATTTATGGTGCTTTTAACAAGTATTTTAGATATTTCTAACCAATTTATAGTATTTAAAAAAAGTTATGCAAAAGCACTAATTAAAGAACACTTGTGCAAAATAAATAAGCAACACGAAAAACATGCAAATATCTTTAATAAAAAACAATATTGACTTAATTTTTTACAAATGGAATAAAAAAACCTCATATTAATCTCTACATCAATTTAAAACTACAAAATACAAATTGAAAGAAATATTTAAAAGTGAAATAAAAAAAATCCAAAATCCAAAATCCAAGACCTTGCTCATTGCTATTGTGTGCTTCTAATCTGTGGGAGGCAGACGGAAGAAAAGTAAACAAACAAAATTGTCCGTGTTTCATATGTAACGTGATGGTGCTTGTGGTTTTCAATTAAAGCAAAGCAAGAAGGAAAGCAAGAAGGAAATCGAAGTTATCTAGATAACTCGTCGAAGTTTGAGAAAATGTCAACATTTTTATGAAAAAGTAATTAGTCTATTTGTTTATACTGTTTTAACTTTTAAAATCTGTTTTTATTTGAACTCTTCTCTCCATTAGATAATCAATATATTAATGTTAAACTAGTGCTTCGACCCGTGTATACACACGAGTAGTTTTAGAATATTTCTTTTTAAACCTATATTATATATATTTTTTTTTGTAATTTATTAAAGCAAAGCAAGAAGGAAATCGAAGTTACCTAGATAACTCGTCGAAGGTTGAGAAAATGATGCGGGTATGCCTTCAGGCCTCCAACTCCTCCGGCTTAGCCGTCGGTTCTTTGGTTAACATGTGAAGTCACGTTTTGATCGTTTGAAAAGATAACGGGTTAAAGATGACGATTTTAATTGTCATTATCTATCTTTTTATATTAATTATTTGTCGTTTTCTTCAAGTTATATTTTAGGGTTTTATAGTTATTTAAGTTTAGGGTTTTAATGAGTTTTGATGATGAATTAAGAAAAGCGAGAGTTCTTTTGAAGTCCCGTTTGGGCACCCTTTTAGGGTTTATCGAAATTCTTATGTTCTTTGTGTGGTTTCTTTTCATTCACAACATTCCTAAATCAGAAAACGTCACCATTTTTATGAAAAAATAATTAGTCTATTTGTTTATACTGTTTTTATTTTTAAAATCTGTTTTTATTTGAACTCTTCTCTCCATTAGATAATCAATATATTAATATTAAACTAGTGCTTAGACCCGTGTATGCATACGAGTAGTTTTAGAATATTTATTTATTAACCTATATTATAATTATATTTTTTTGTAATTTATTAAATAACATGTCACGTAGTGAACAAAATATAACCGAAGAGAAAAAAAAAATGAAAGGTTAAATGAAATGTTATGTAATTGAGAAAAAACAAAATAATAGTATCATGTAGATAATTTATACTCGTGTAGATTTACTGAAAATTTAAATTAATTTAATTTATAAATTTTGTTTTTTTGTTTATTTACGTACTAAATATATTTTAATTTATTAGATGTATAAAATTACATGTAATATTTTTAATTTGATTCAAAAGTTGCTATAGTAAACAATTATTATGTATCTTTTAAAAATACGTAAAATAAAATATTTAAGAAGAAAAAATAGTTAAAAATTTTCATATATTTTTTTCACTATTGTTAGGATATGATCAAAAATCTAATTGGCGTTGAGGATATGATAATTTTGATTGAAACTAAAATAATATGAGAGCCATGTATGTAAAAATTATGATTATTAAGTAAGTTGTTAAAAAAAATTAATTAAAGATTAACTTTATGAAGATTTTTAGTTGATTGTGAATTAAATGATTATATTTAATAAGCTATTAAAAGTAAAGAACTACATTTACATAATTTTTTAAAATTTCTTTTTTAATACACTATATCTTATACCTAAGTAGACATACGACTTATTTAAATTAACTTTTTATAAGTTAAATATTCATATTTTTAATCCTATTTTATATTAGATTTTAAAATTTACGTGATTACTATTTAAATAAAATCAATTTAACAATTAGATTATTTAAATTAGTTTGTCTCAAATAAAAATAAAGGACTAAATTGAATAAAATGTTAAAAATAAAGAATTAAATTGATTTTATAAACTATTTGAAATCAAAAATTTCTATTAGAAGCTAATTTCTTAAATTTCTTTTCTGATATATATATTATTAAAGAAAAGAAACCGAGAGACATAACTTCTTTATTGATGACATGATCGTGTGTGCGTGTACAATACGAAACATATAAACTTAAACGAAACCGACAAATACAAAAGTAACTTTCGTTACTTAATTTTACAACATATAGAAAATTCCTTATTTGTAATTTATAAAAACATGTATATCGTAATATTGTGTTTAAATTGAGGAATACGCATTTGCATCAACCCAGTTGAAAGCGATAGGTGCCAAGAAAGCATCGGGGATTCCTAAAGAAGTGACCAAAGAAAGTGCATGTGGTCTTAATTCACTGCACAGTTTTGGAACCTCTTTCCTAACGACTGCAGCATTGTCTGTAGATAAGAAGCCATATCGAAGAAATGATGCATCTTCTTCCATAACGATTGAAGTGTACATGGATCTCATTACCCCTAATACATCCTGCACCAATATTCATAACAATTTTTAGTTTTTCGCAAAAAAAAATTCTTCTAAGCAGAGGTGGTAAAACAGACGAACGAGTTTTGATATGATGGCACACAACAGTTTTTACAATGCGAAAAATAATCAATTCAGTTAAATGATTAGCTTAACCCATGACCTAAATCGACCCATTTGTGTAGGTAAATGGGTTCAAATTTCCACCTATTGAACTTTTTAACAAAACCACGTCGTTCTCAAGTGCAAACAAATATTTTTTTACTTTAGTTTTTAACGGTAGCTCTCTCTAGAGATTTAGTACTAATAATATAAAGAAAACAGCAGCTTACCTTTAAAGAGCCTGCTGGAATGGTTGCTTCAACATCGAGATATGTTTGTAGAATTAAACGATCTGCGAAGGCTCTTCCCAAATCCTCGGCAATTTGATAGGTCTGACAAATCGAGTACCGAATAAATGATATACATTAAAAAAAACTGAACCATATAAAAATAAACAAGTAAAGGGTAAAACACTATATCAAGATTTAGGGAAGTTGACTCACCACTGTAAATATATGTTCTTTGCTTTCTCCCTGAGCCTGATATTGTGAAACTTCTGCCACAAAACGTTGCAGTAGATCTCTCTCTCGTAGGCAAAAGATGTCAGTCTGCCACAGATTTTCATGAGTTTTAATACACTTTCAAATGATCAAAGTCGTTATACAAATATGTTTTGTTCTATTACCTGGAACTGAGTGGTTCTAAGGATAGAGCTTGTTAGCCGAGAAGGAATAACAGGAGCTGGTTTGTTCAAGTGTTCGAGTCCCAAACCTTTAATCGGTTTGTTCCTTTTCTTGGCAGCTAAAAACTCCGCAAGAAGTGCCTTACTAATCTGTGTTTGCATTTGTAAATCATTATTATATTAATGCTTAAATTAATCAAAGATAATTACGAAAAAACAATCGATGTTTATTACCTGTTGCATTAGGACATTGTTGTCACCCTCAAAAGTCAGTTGCACGTCATACTCACTTTTCAAATGACCAACGTGATTTTCAGTCTTCAAACCTTGTCCGCCACAAGCTTCCCGACATTCCTGAAACAAAATTAGAAGATCATATATCAGAATATTTTAACTTTTTGGAACATGGGTAAAAATAATAAACTTAAATGACGAATCTCAACCTGAAGGGTTCGCATGCAATGCCAGGTTAAAACGGCCTTGAGTGCACTCGAAACAACATGAACGGTCTTAATTGATTCAGGAGTCCTTTTCACATAAATCATCTTTAAATAGTTGGAAGCAAAACTCAGAGCATATCTGAAAAATACATAATAAAGTTCAAGGCAACGAAATAAATCCAAGTGTCATAAACTCATAATTAATTTTTGGTACTTACGTTTTTGCTAAGAGAGGTAAAAGCCGTCTTTGATGACTTGGATAATCAAGCAGAAGAACCTCGGGTTCGTTTGGTCTAATTGAAAATGCTCTCCTTGACAGAGAGTACCTTATTGCAACTGCTAAACCAATCTGCAGGGAATAAACAGCGCCATAATGAATTTACTGTCAGCAAAGGCATAATAAACCTCGTGTGAAAGCTGACAGCTTCTAATACCTTTGTTGTGTTCATTGCACTAGCGGCAATAGTTACACGGCCAGATGTTAGAGGGGCCAAAAATGCTGCAAATCTCTGAAAACAAGTATAAAATAAAAATGAGTAAAAAATATAAAGTATTGATAACTGCAAACGCTCGGGTGAAAGCAATACCTGATCTGGATCTTTTATATCAGTAAGATATTGCCCGTCTGGTGACACATCAGCAACTGAATTCAACAAGTTCTCTCTTGGTATCCGTAGATTGTCAAACCAAATTCGGCCATTATCAACACCATTCAAACCAATTTTATGACCACAATCAGCAATACGAACATTTGGACATATATTTCCATCTGCATCTCTAATCTGGGCTATAAAAGCATGCACTCCTTGATTTACACCATTAATCTCGAGCTGTGAGAAAACGACTGTGTGTGTAGCATGCTAAAAACACAAAACAGAATAGCATTTTAGTATGTAAAAATTTCGTTAATAAAACAGATAGATATTAAAATCAGGTCTTACATTAGCTGCACCTCCAATCCAATATTTCTGAGCAGATTCACACGGAGTAGTAATGATAAACTCCTGGGTGCTTGCATCATATCTAGTGATTGTTTCAATGCCTCGGACCTTAAATTCAATCAGTAAGTAACATATTAGAACCACGTGATAAGCCCAAAACTATACTAATTAAACGACTTTTACATACATTACTTCCGTGTCCTAACTCAGTCATTGCAAAGCAACCCTTGACTTCATAAGTTTCAGTTGGCTTGAACCATTTATCGTGATGACGCTTTGTCCCCATGAATCGAATTGCACCGCCCCTGAATTTACAATAGGACCATAAACATTTGAATCTTTAATGATCAGATTAATAAACCCTTTCAACATATACAGTTTTACTATTACGTCAATGTCACAGAATAGCACTATACTTTTTCCTTTTGGTCTCTTTTAGAAATTATACTTTTTTCCTGTCATTTCTGGAATTTAAATATTTTGGAACAGATTAATTTGATAACCAAACCGATCAGAAAAAAAAACAAATACAAAAATATAATTACCAAAATAGACCAGAGGCAACAGCAAATAAGCTATGTAATACCATAATGTTCAAATACATGTTTTAGCTTATTTTCAGTCTTTCATAAGCACATTTGTTTTTTTGCTTATTTCTACCTTACGAGCTTACTATCCAATTTTAAGTAATAATATGCTCATAAACCAGAAAATAACCCGAAAAAATGGGCTTATGAAATATACCATAAGCCGACCCAAACAAGCTCATAAGCCTAAAAAGAAGCTAAAACAAACACTCCCTATAGTAAGCTATGTAATACCATAATGTTTAAATATTTGTTTCCGCTTTTGTCAAGCTTAAGGGCTCAATTTTTATATGCTCATTTTTCGGCTTATTTCTTTACCTTATAAGCTTATTTACCAGTTTCAAGTCATATTAGGCTGCCAGAAAATATGGGGGGTTTCGGGTTAACTTATTAAAAAAAGCTTTTAGCTTTTTCCCAAGCTACTAACCTATTAAGCTAAAAATCTAAAATATGTACGGGTAAAAAAGATGGCTTATTTATCTTGAAAAAGCTAATAAGCTTCTTAAAAAACTAACCCAAACACCCCCTAAGTATGATCTTACGAAAAACCTAACCAAACAAGCTTGTACACCTAAAACCAACACCCCTAAAATGATATTCAATCATGTCATTCCTACATAACTTTGAGCTAAATTTACTTGATTAGGGCGTGCTTGTTTGAGCTTATTTTTGGGATCACGAGCTTATTTGATTTCAGCTTATGTTTTATAATCCCAATTTTTTTCCGGTTTATTTCGTGGCTTATGGCCTTATTATCCTTTATTATTACATAAAAAACTTAGATGGTGTTTGTTTGGGCTTATATAAAGAGCTTATGGTTTATTAACATTTCGGTTTATGTTTCATAAACCCGAATTTTCCGGATTATGTAACTATTTATGGGCTTATTATTGTTTATTATATCACAATATTCAGTAATAAACCCATAAACGGTTATATAAGCCGGAAAATCCAGACTTATGAAAGATAAGCCAAAATATAAACCGAAGGCATACCATAAAAAGAAATGAACACCGAGTTTAATCCCAAGAGAATGATCATAAACACTAACACTTTCCGCGACAGCAAATCTCCATAAATCTCCTTCAAAACCCGGTTTCCCAAACCAATCCTCAAACACGCCTTGATCTCGTAAATACTCAATCCTTTTCATCGTACACTCTCTTTGTTGTTCCATTGTCTGGTTATAATCCGGCGAAATAAACACTTTCCCGCCTCTTTCTTTCCGGCAAAACAGACTACTCTGTATCATTAGATTAAACACGTAATCAATATCATTAATACTATTTCCATCCAAGAGTTTTCTGAGTGACTTGGGATCGAAATTTGACGATGGTTCGGAGAGTTCTGGGGGTGAGTAGTTGATGCAGGGGTTTATGGTGGTTTGGTGGTGGTTTATGGTGGTTTGATGGTGGTGTTGAAGGTGGTTGCTTAGGATTTGGGTTCGGAAATTGATCCGATCCATGGTTTTTGTTTATGAGATTGAAGAATTTTGGTGTGGAAATGAGAAAGAAAAAAAATGGGTTTTGTGATGAAGATGAAGATTTATTATTATTTTATAGGTATTATGTAAGGTAGGAAGGAATCATTTTGGTATGGGGGTTATGGGAATTGACTATTGAGATATGGGTGAAGTACAAAATTATTTTACACTATTTTAGTATTTTATATATATATATATATATATATAAATATATAAATATATAAAGTTGTTTTCAAATAAGAACCACCTAATATTTATTTAACAAAATTCACTATATTTTTAAAATTAAATATCTTCTAAATTATAAACTTCTACGAAATAAAAAATATACCGTTATAACGAGTATTTAATTCTCTTTTGGAAATATATAAAGTTTTGGAAATATATAAAGTTTTTAATTTTTGACGACTTTTTTTTTATATATATACTGGTGTATATACTACAAATTTTGAATTTTTCAGAAACTGTGTATATATACACTGATTAATACCCATCGTATACACATGTGTATACAAATGTATTCAGTGGTGAATATATGGTTAGAATGTACGTCACGAACTAATTAATACATCGGTGAATAGAAATGTATTCACTTGTGGATAGATATGTTATGGTTCAAATATGTTTTTGACAAATTAGTATATACATAGGTATATATATACTAAAACCCACAAAAGAAAAAAAAAAAAGAAAAAAAAAAAGAAATCGTCGAAAGTATATGAGGTGGGTGCTCGTTGAAAACATAATTAAATGTTTCTTTTAATGGTGTATTTAGTTTTTCTTAAAACCTAGTTATACTCTAGATAATGTAATTTAAAGTTAATTAGAAATTTAAATTGGGTTTTAAGTGATTGGTTAAAAAGTGGTTCATATATAACGAAAATTTTTTTACGATATTTTACATAAATTTTTTTAATTTTTAATTTTTATATTTACTAGATTATTAATCTCCAAAAGAGTTTACATGTGAATGAACAAAATAAAACGTGAGTTACCACTTTTTGTGAGAGTTCTCGCAAAAATAAGAGTTTTCGCATTAACCATTCACTATATATATATATATATATATATATATATATATATATATATATATATATATATATATATATATATATATATATATATATATATATATATATATATATATATATATATATATATATATATATATATATATATAGGAGGTTCTTATAAACCAATATTTAAAGTAAATTAAGTAAAAAATATGAAAAAATAATTTATAATATGTGTAATTTTGTCTTTATTCAATTATAACAAACTTTAAAAAAACAAGTTTTGATATGCATCAAAATATATGTCGTTTAGGGGTTGTGCATCAAATTCATTGTTTTTGTGCAGTAAATATTCAAATTTGATGCACAACGATAAAACTACACATTTTTTGATGTACAACAAAACTTCGTTTTTTAAAGTTTGATATATGGTTAAAATGAACGATAATTCAAAATATCTAACGTTATAAATTATTTTTTATTTTTTATTTTACTTATTTTACCTTGAAGTTTGTTTTACAAGAACCAACCTCAATATATATATATATATATATATATATATATATATATATATATATATATATATATATATATATATATTGTTTGAGCAAATAGTAGCAAGCTCAGTAACTTGGATGTTTGGGGTTCAACTTTTTGACCTCCTACTAAGCAGTGCAAACCTATCACTCTCTTAGAGAGCATAAGGTGTTCAAGTGGTTGGTTTAAGAAGGTGACCGGAATATGATTACTATGGCAAGTAGGTATTCCGGTGAGATAATATTGTGTGTGTGTATGGAGGAGATGATGGATATAGTTGTGTATACTCTGTGTGAGAGAGATATATGGAGTGTTAGTGTCCCCATTGAACTGTATTAGGATAGGGAATTTATACCCAGCAATCCCAGACATGGGAAACGGTTGGCTACGATGGTTTAAAGGTATTTATGAGGTTCCAACGTCTATGACATTATGGCCGTCATAATGAATAGACAAAGAGTAACGGTCTATCATGAAAGTCTGGAATCCAATTATGGTAGGACCTCATGAAGCAGAACCTCAAGTGGTAAGACCTTAGGACGGGGTCGGATCCGGGAGCGGGAGTCGGCTGCCGGAGCGCGGGACACGGGGCATGAGTGCCAGGCCACAAGAGTCGGGACACGGGGCACAAGTGTCGGGACAAGGGGCACGGGTGCCGGGACACGAGGCTTGGGTGTCGGGACACGGGGTACGGGTGTCGGGAAACGAGGCATGGGGTGTTGGGGAACAAGTGCCGGGACACGTGGCTTGGGTGTCGGGGCTTGGGTGCCTGGACACGGAGCCTGGGTGCCGGGCACAAGTGCAGGATGTCAGGATGACGAGCCACGAGTGCAGGATGTCGGGACACAAATGCGGGGACACAAGTGCAGGATGTCAGGATGACGAGGCACGAGTGCAGGATGTCAGGACACAAGTGCAGGGTGTCAGGATGACGAGGCACGAGTGTCGGGACGCGGGGCCTGAGGCCGGTCAGTGGTGTTTATGTCGGACGTCGGAGTGTCGGACATCAGTGCCAGGATATCGAATGTTGGGGGTTGAAAGCCGAGGTTTCTTGTGGGTCGGGTCATGTATCTAAGGGGTTAATAGGCTATCAATATAAGCCATCCCCTACTAACACTATATATATATATATATATATATATATATATATATATATATATATATATATATATATATATATATATATATATATATATATATATATATATATGTGTGTGTGTGTGTGTGTGTGTGTGTGTGTGTGTGTGTGTGTGTGTGTGTGTGTGTGTGTGTGGAATGGTTAATACGAGAACTAGTATTTTGATTTGTTGGTTTGATTTTTAATTTTATAGTATTTTTTATTCCAAAAATATTGTATCGGTCAATTTAACAATTTCATTTTTTTTTAATTTTAATTAAATCCCATAATTATCTCTCTTTTTCTCTGGCAAATTCAGTATTAATATTTTTTTTTTCTACCATTATAACAACCACTACTTTTACAATCTCCATTTTTTGTTTTACCAATTAGTAATTTTATAATTATTTATAGATTTATTTTAACAAACATAGAGTTGTATTCACATTTATTTGGTCATTGTTTATATGGCCACATCTCAATCATGTATAAACAATTGTTATTTATATGTGTACAAGTTCATGGTTTATAGGGACATATCTCAATCATGTATAAACAATTGTAGAAAATCTTGACACGAACATGTCAATGTTCATATACTAACAACTTTTTTGTTCCTAAAAAAAAGCTCTGGAAAAGTTTTGTGATTTAACAAACAAAATGATTCTAAATTAAATAATCATAATGAATTTATTGATATAAACATTAATTAAATTATTGATACAAATATCATTATCGATATAAACGTTACAATATCATAACCATTTTTTCATATTCAAATCTTCATCTTCATCATCTCGAAATTAATCTTTCCTGTACATCCTTCACTCGTAACACCTAGAAAACCCAAAATTAAACCACAAAAGTAAAATATGAAACTAAACTATAAAACTATAAGTAATTACAAAATAAAAACTACAAAAATATACAATCACACATACACACTACCGTAGTTGAAAAAAAAAGAAGTCATTATTGACTTTGAAGAACACATTATTCAATTAAAACAAACAAACTTACAATTCATTGATCTCTATTTTTTTTTTTTCCTTTTACGCAGGAGAGAAAGAGACGGCAATTTCAAAATTAAAGGAAAGAATTAGGTTAAATATATTGAATCTAAAACTAATTTTGTTTTCCATAATACACCTAAGGCCATTTAATAATTAATATCTAATTTTCAATGCATTTACGAAATTACCATCTATTTAGCCATAGACCAATTAATCATAGGTTTAGATTTAGTTATCATAATTTTCGTAAAAATATTTGTTTTTCATTAACTATATATATTTATATATATATATATATATATATATATATATATATATATATATATATATATATATATATATATATATAATTTTTATCTTCGTGACGACAACAAACAACCTAAAGATAGCGCGAATCGAATGATATTGATGTTAAATTCGTAATTATAAAATAAATAATATGTGACAAAATAAACGTATATTCCACTTGTATAATTTCTCGAAAACAAAGTAATTAAAACACCGGCCGCTATATGCAACCAGGAAGTGGCCACGTAAGCGATTGTAATCTTAATCATCGAGATGTGTGCAACCGCTAGGCTAGTTGATTTTTTATACTTTATTTTCATGGTTCCACAAGTAATAATGTGCCAAAACTTAAAAGAGGACCTTTTTTAATCAAGAGACGGTATGTAGGGTGTTTTAGAGTTGGAGTTTGAATTAGAAATTGATTTATGGGTTAATGCACTCGAGGGTCACTCTACTATTTCAGATAATCCAATTGGGTGATTGAACAAAAAAAATATGTATAATATTCACCTAACTTTATAAAACCGTTTGTTTGAATCATTGGGACCCATCACGACTTGTTACAGCAGGTCATAAGATAAAATTCAATTAAAAAACATTTATCATTTATCCTGGTACACATCTTACTGCAAATAGTACAACCCATTTGAGCTGTCAAATATATGCAATTGCAAATTAATATATTTGTATCATATTTTAATTTACCCAACAACCAAACAAAATTTATTTATTCCTTTCTTAGTACAACCCATTTCAATGCTTTCACTGACATCTTTTCACTTTCACAAAGCAAATATCCTACTGCAAATCTTCATTTCTCGGAAATCTGTGATATTCATATTCAGTTGATTAAATGCTGCAAGAACTCGGATGAATTTATTAGCTCCCTTGCAACAAAAATGAAGACTAAATTTGATAAGTATTGGAATAAATGCGGGCTTGGTTTAGCAATTGCCGCTATTTTGGATCCAAGATTTAAGATGAAGTTAGTCGAGTATTATTATAAACAGATATACGATTCTGAAGCTTCTGATCGTATTAAGGAAGTTTCTGAAGGTATTCGTGAACTTTTCAACGAATATTCTGTGGATTCGGCTTCAAACAATGATTCGGCTTCAAACAATGATGACCGGAATCGTATTACCGGATTTATCAAGAGTTCCGGGTCCCACATCAACAACTTTACCAGATGATTTCTCCGGGATGATTTCTCCGGGAGAAGAATTCCGGCGGTGGTTTTGGACGGCAACTGCGGCAATGTGTTCCGGGATGAATTCCGCCGGAGATGTGTACCGGGATGATTTGTTTTTTACACTAAACAAAACAAATTTATTGATAGCCGAGGATACCACGGATCTGTTACGTCATTAATACCACTAAAAGTGAAGATAGATATTGAACATAGTAGCAGGCAAGCACTAATTAGAAAACAATATTTAATAGATTCAATTGCCGGAGATGTGTACCAGGCAAGCACTAATTAGAAAACAATATTGTTGATGAGATCTTGAAGTAGAGTCAAGGTGAAATTGGGTGAAATTGGGTAATAGTGGTGATAAATGGGTGAAATTGGGTAATAGTGGTGATAATTAGTCAACAAGTCACAAGTCAACAAGGTCATTCGGTTCAGCAGGTTACCAGTCATCCAAATGATGAATTTAAACTTTTTTTAAAGCATAAGTGATCATTTTAAACATTTTTGAAAGTATAATGAACATTTTACAACTTTTTTTTGTTCAATCACCCAATTGGATTTTCACGAATAGTACAGTGACCCTCGGGTGCATTAACCCTTGATTTATTGATAAAGTTAAAGCTTATATATAAAAATAAAAAATATATTTAATAAAATAATTGAAGTTGAAGTTTATATATGTAAAACACATGAAAAAAAGAAGGATGAAAAATATTAAGGGTATGTCTTAATTCTCTTTTTAGTTTTTTCGTACCTTTTAATATATTTTTACATTTATAATCTTAAGTTTCAACTATAATATCAAATAAGTTTTCCAGTTTTATATATAAGTTATAGTTTAGTCGATAAGCTCAATCTTCAACTCAAGCTAGTTACATTAAACACATCCTAAAAATATAAAAATATTAAGGTAATTACATTTTCAAAATTTTAACATTTTTAAAAAGCTTATGATTTTAAGGGCTTATTAGGGCTTATTTATCTATATAAGTCTTTCAAACAACTTGTTCCAAATAAGGTTTATAAATGAAACCGTAAGCCCAAGCTCTCAAAAATTCCCATAAAGCCCTAACAAAAACATACCCACAAGTTTAAATACAAGTTTAATCGATTTCTTAAATGAACAAATCACATATTTAAACATATTTTTAGGTTTGTATGGTTAGACATATATATCATTTATTTTATTTTAATAACAAGTCAGTTTGACCAGCGTCATATAAGAGTTTTCATTAATATTAATAATAATTCAAGTTCAATATATGTCATATATTTTCTCCGTCTCAGAATAAGTTTTTTACATTTTTTATTTTGAATTGTTTCCAACTTAATATATTCCAACATCATATTATTAATTTTAATAATAATTCAAGTTCAATATATGTCATATATTTTCTCCATCTCATAATAAGTTTACATTTTTTATTTTAAATTGTTTCCAACTAAATATATTCCAACATCAAATGATATATTTTTGAAGGTATGGATAATACGTGATTGATTGAGAGTACACGTATTGATTAAACTTTTATAAAACTTCGTGTATTTTTAAACAAAATATTTAATATGGAACCGAATGAGGATATATTATTTTTATTAACATATGTTTCTTGATAAGTAAATTGATAAAATAAGTGGGTCAAAGCTTAGATATATATTTGAATTTCTCACACGATAAATAGAAAAATGTTTTATTTATAAAATGTTTAATGAATAAGAATGTCTAATCAGTACAAAATATGACAAATAAATTTTTACTATTTATTTCTTATTTTATAATTATTTATTTAATTATTCAATTACATTTTTAAACATGTTTATAAACTTATGTAGTAAGTTATATCAATTATTTTCCACACTAATAAGGGGCCTGATCTAATCGGGCTATTTTAGCTTAAGTAATACAAAATAAGCTAATAAACGAAAAAAAAAATTATGAATTATCTTGAGTTGACTTTTGTAAGACCTTTTATAACAATTTATCACACCCACATTCATAAAAAAAAAAAAGACTTTTTTAAGGCCGGTTATTCTTTATAATTTTTGAGTCATTTTATTTTACCTTTCAGATCGGGTTTTTCGAATAAAACCTTTTTTAAGGCCGGTTATTCTTTATAATTTTTGAGTCATTTTATTTTACCTAGGTATTAAAGCAACACTCGAGTAATAAGAAAAATGAGATAATAAGAATTAGATTACATACATTTAAACTTTAACAAACATTTACATAAAAATGTGTAGCTGGTAAAAAAAATGTGTAAGTATATATATAATAAGAGTTCGTTTTTTTTCTGAAATAAATATTTTTAAATATATATATATATATATATATATATATATATATATATATATATATATATATATATATATATATATATATTTCACCCATATTTTACATATATACATTGCTGGAAGTGTTTTTGATTTTTTTAGTATTATTTTAGGACCATTTTAATATTATTTTAAAATTATTATTCAATATTAATTTGCTTGCCACAAATCTTGCCCGGATATATGGTAAGTATTTATAAATTAACCATTTGGATTTCATCAAATATTAATATATACATGTAAAATTGTTATTTTTATATACACAACAAAATATAGATTTTTATCATAAAAATATGTTTTGCATTACTTTGAAAGTTTTATACACAAGTTAAACTCAAGAAATAAATATGTGTTTTTATATTTATTAACTTAATTCATGTGATGTATAAAGAATTATCGATAATAAATTGTGGGTTCCTAACAAAAAGTAAGAGCATGTTATAGAAAATGAAACCGCAACAATGCGTGGACAAAAACACTCGTTTCATACATTGACAAAAAAAATGTATAAGTAATTACATAAAAATGCATAAATAGTTATTCATATTTATTATAATATCTTACTGGTAACTTGAATAGTAAAGTGGGGACATTAAAATCTATATATAACAACATGTTTGTAGCCTGACAATACCTGAGTTGATCAATTAACCTAATGGTTGCCCGTTTAAGTTTACGTAAATGACAAAAATGAAAATAAATATATACGGAAATAATATTTTTTTTTGCAGAATTAAAACCAAAATATAAATATCCTTGCAAGTAATATTAAATAACTATATTAAGTTTAATATATAGAAGTAAAATTGAAAATAAAACAATAAAAAAATAAAAAAATAAAAAGTAATTGACATCTTATCTTTAATCTTTAATCTTTAATATATAATAAAAGAGAGGTTTTAAATGACACATAGCAAATTAAGATCTTTTGGATAGATTAACCTATTTGATTTCAGCCGTTAGATCAGATTGATGTTGTTATCAAAAATTATTTTCACTTTACACCATCTAACAATACATAATTACATTTTTTATTTCATTTCATCTACACTTAGATAGATAATTCTAATTTAGTTATAAATTGCTCAATTTGAACTATGATTTAACTTATTATTATTCTAAAATCTTCTAATACAAAGTATCAAAACATATGTATAAATGTAAATGTGTATATGTTATTATAACTATAAACATGTGTAAACGTAAAGATATATATGTTAATATGTTATTATACGTATAAAATTATTTTCTCATAATAACTTAATATCTACATAGAAATAAAATTTACGATTCAATTTTTATATCTGCTATCACGGGACAATAGTCTAATTCATTAAATAATAAAACTTTTGACTTTTCAAACATGTAGTGAATATAAAAGTTTATTTTCTCTCTCTATAGATTAAAACTCGTCTTTCTGATTCCTAGATAAAAAAACATGCAAGTACATATATTTCTAGAAACCCTTGAATGATGAAACTAACAAATGATGTTGTGAATTACTTTTCTTCTTCTAGAAACTTTTCTAGAGGTACTCAAATATTTATTGAGAGGTTTCAAAACATATATAATTAAAAACATCAATTTTTTTCCACTTCGAGTTAGGCTACCCCTACTCATAAAATAGGTCCGCCCTTAAAACTATCATAAAACTATCGATATCCAGGCTACACATCTATTCCATCTCTGGGCGGAGTTACCATGAAGATGGAGGTAAGCCGGGATATAATGAAAATGCTAATGAAATCACTTTTTTGACTAAAAAACATATTCATTTACTATAGAATTTTGAGATTCCTCAACTTACACCGCAAATCGGTTAAGGTATTCCAAGGAAATCGGTTATTTTCGGGTTTTTGAACGGTTAAAACTGGTTATTTCCAAAAACCGGTTAAAACTGGTTTTTTTAATATATCGAGGTAATAAATACCCCAAATATACTCCTGAAGAGTATATACATGATGGTTCCAGAAGAACCCTAAGGTACCTATAAATAGATCTCAATATGTTATATCATGTCTAGGAAAATATCAAAATAAAAAAGAAATCGGCGTAGTGAATAATTTTTATATAATACATCGCTAGATATTTTGAATATTAAAGAGGATCATGAAAGCATACCTTCCCAGAAGTGCAGAGATAAAATTGATTGATCAATATGGAAAAGACGCAAGTATTAAATGAGAATTGAAGTCTTTTGGAGTAAGAGATATATTGGACTTGAAGTCCATACACATGAAGGTGTATTATAAAGGAGTCTTTGGTTGAACTGAGATTATTTGACAACCAAAAATGATTATGATATTAGTGGTCATGAAGTACCATATTTAATTGATATCGAAGCATTGAGTTGTTTATATGAGATATTATTACTTTCGAGATGTTATTTCCGAGATATGGTTGATATCTCATCATTATGGGGAAATTTAGTTGATCATCATATTAGTCGCTCACAAACCATATATGTATTGTGAAAAGATGACATTTGATTGTATCAACTGAAGGAGCTCAAGTGATGTGATCATCAGGGGGAGAAATATGCGTTGCACTATTTTTCCCTTGACCGTGGTTTTGTTCCATTGGGTTTCCCTGACAAGGTTTTTAATAAGACAACATCCTCAAGCGTATTGAAGTACTCTTTTTCCTCACTAGATTTTTGTCTCACTGTGTTTTATCTAGTAAGGTTTTAACGAGGTATAATCTTTTAAACGACATCCAAGAGGGAGTGTTATGAATAATTATAGTGTGGATGTCCATATCCTTATAATATATTTGTATACTATTAGAAGATTTTTTTTAGAAGATACTCTATATTGTAACTATAAATATACCTCTATATGAGATGAATAAAATATAATTCTCCATTCTCTTTTCATTATTGTTCTTTGTGTTCTTTATCATTTCACAACAAAATCTACATTAAGGACTTAAAGCTCTTAAAAATCTTCTACAAAATATACCCATAAACTTATGTATGTTGTTATATATATATATATATATATATATATATATATATATATATATTTTTTTTTTTAGAGAAATCTCTAAGCAGAAGCTTTGACTAATCGGCTTGATCTAGTTTTGTTAAACACTCTCGTACAACAACATATACACGTACATATATACATATCAAGATATTATAAAATAAACAAATTGAAATGATTTAAAATCCGACATGTTACTAACTAGCCATCTATCAAATATGTGTGGCCGAATGGTGAACACTTTGATAATCTTTCAAATAGAGCTTTATGTTGTTCGATTTGCACGACCTTTTAACTCTTTAGATTACTTTAAATTTGCAACAAAAAAAGAAAAAAGAAAAAGAAGTCAAACTAGCAATATGTAGCATAGAGCAAATGTAACAAAACACTAAAGAATATAAGGTTCAAATGTTCTATAACTTAATAGTTATTCAGTGTCTTGAAACAAATAGCAAAAATATGTAAAAGAAATAGCAACAAAATATAACAAAATGCGTCTATCTACAAACAGACACACATTCGTAGATTCTTAGTCCTTTTCTTTACCTTCATGGGTCGGAGAACAGCCCTAATCGCAGCGTCAAAAACAGCCTTCACATTCTGCACAAATCACATTTTTATAGATTATTATCGAATCTTGTTGTGAGCTAATATTGTAATCATTGTGTATTCGTGTTAGAATGTATCATATAAGAGGTCTAGAATGAACCTGTTGTGTCTTAGAGCTGCATTCTATATAGACGTTTGCTCCTATTGTCTTCTTGAGCTCTTCCCCCTGCCCAAGTATTATATTTTGTTAGATGTCAATTTAAGCGTGTTTTTGTTTCAACTATTTAGTTTTATAACACTTTTAGTAAATAACGTGACGTCTTGAAATACTTGCCTGAGAAGTTGTGATAGGTGTGGCATTTGGGTGATCACTCAAGTATTGCTTGTCGTCGCGTAAGTCTGAGAACAAATAAACTTGATAAGTAGATTCTTAGACGAAAAACTCGTTCAAGCATGTTTCCTATACAAAAACCAAACACCAACAACTAACCATTAGGGAAATTTATGTTACCTAATTTGGTTCCAACCAACACAATTGGCACAGTCGAAGCATAGTGTTTTAACTCTGATATCCACTGAAACAATCAAAACAAGTTTTCATGTATTTATCGTACGACAAAACTAAACTTATGCATAAGGTACTCGTGTTGAGTTGGCCAACCTTCTTGTAGATGTTTTCGTAGCTAGCCTTGCTAATAAGAGAGAAAGCCAACACAAAGACATCAGCACCCCTGTAACTTAGAGGCCTTAGCCTATTATAATCCTCCTGCCCTATTGAAAAAACACGAATCTTTAATACTTTATAAATACATAATGTCGTATATTTTAGGGTCTACGTGAGTTTGTTGTTCCAAAAAACGTAAGTAGAGAATTATAAGGGTATATCGTCTAAACCTGCAGTGTCCCAAAGCCCGAGATTAACCGTGCTCTCACCCACGACCACATTGGCACTGAAATTGTCAAATACCGTAGGAACATAATCCTACATGAACCAAAATGCAAAAATAATAAAAAAAATAATATAATAAGTTTCATATTGAATTAAACCCATAATATTGTATAACATATAATGTGATTATATGTACCGTTGGAAAGGTGTTGCTCGTGTAGGAAATGAGCATACACGTTTTTCCGACAGCCCCATCACCAACGGTGACACACTTGATGAATCTTGAAGAAGCCATTTATGTTTTGGTGAAGAATTAGATGGTAATTTATGTTGTTTTATAGTATACATGTAGACTTATTGGATTATATATATAGTTATAATCATGTTTATAATGATTGAAAATAGGGTTTATGTAACTTAAATGGGAAGAGTTGGGTGGTGGTGTTGTTAGTTGGGGACTTATGAAAGGCTAATGATGTAAATTGAGAAAGAGTTTATTGCTTAGTTAGTATAAATTTAATGATTACTCTTTATGGATTCTTAAATCACAATTTTCTACACAAGTTGATGCTTATATTTCTTATTTATTCTTTTCTGTTTATTTTTAAATTCCGTAAAAATTTTGAACACCATAATGTGTTCTTTAGGTATTAATTGTACATTCGATCAATTAAAAACTTAATTTTGCTAATATATCATGACAAATTGTATATGATATCAATATATGATATCAATTAGTTGGGTCATTTTTGAGAGCGAACGAGAAGAACAACCGGTCGGTGCCTCTATTTTTTTTATTAGGCACCTAATCTTTAATTACAAATATTAGTAATAGTATCAAGTGAAATGATTTATGAGAAAATATTAAGTACAAATATTTAATTGAGGACATTGTAAAAAGTATTGTGTTTTAAGTTTATCCCATGTGTAACAATCATATGGGCATGATAGCATGACAAGATCATGACACAATGTCAATAGCTTTATAAAATTGACTGATTATCAAGTTGGATTGTTTAAGTATATTGAATGGGCCGATATATTTTTAATGGGCGGATTTGTTTCTACGTTTGGAGAAAAGATAACTACACTAATCGACAATAAATGTTTGAGCTTTCGTTTCATTTTTCAGCTTCAGCTATCAGCTAGTTTTATCAAATATATCATTAGTCTTACTAGTATGGTACCCGCGCGGTGCAGCGTGACCAAAAACTGATATTTCATATAATTATGCTGAAAGACATATGATCACGAAAAATTAATTTGCAGACAGAAAAATAACATGAAAAGAAATATTTAAACTACTGAAATAATGTAGAATCTGAAATACAAAAATCCATATAAAAATGCAACTTTTTTACTTCTAATACACTTGTATTTTATTCATCATGTAAAACTTCTCGATAGACAACATTTGATGTGTATACTCCGTCTCGTTTAAAATCTTTGGCAGGCTTCACTAACACCTTTGTATTTTCACGTGATATCCCTCTTCACGTTCCAAGTGAACAAGTTTGACTCGAGTCACGTAAATTATTTCCTTATTTTTGATTGCTTTAGCAAGCATTGACGGAAATTCAAGTATGCTACGATGCAATATAAGCTTCATTATTTGTCCCCTATTTATAAAATATCATGTTAGTAACTAAATGAAAGTATTTGTTTGTGTCAGTCGTTACATATAGCAAATATATATTTATTTACATAAAAATATATAAGGTATAAAAACTTACGTGGAATCCTGGAGAAATAGTTCACATGAGTGTAGTCGATATAAATAGTGAGGACGTGTGTAAGTAATCAGACCTCCCATGATGACTTTTCCAAAGACATCTAAAAGTTAATATTTGTAGTTAGTGTAGGAATGTTTGCGTTTTATAAATTTTAAATAAAATAAATGGTTGGTCTATTGTTTTGACATACCAATTATCATTTTACGAGATGTTTTATCATACGCAAGAGTTCTGAGTTAATCCACCATCGGGTAAACTGGGAACCCTTCTTGGGCATTACCATTCAACCGAACAAACTTTGTGTCCTTGCTGATAAGAATTTCCCATTCCTCTCGTATTAAACTATAATCCTCATACCTTGGAAATACATCTTGGAACAGTCCTTCAAATCGAATACGACTAACTGAAAACAGACCACCCGATAAATCCATATCTTCATATAACTTCATAAGGCTAGATGGGACGATTGCCGCAAGTTTATCTCTCTGTATGGCACATAATATTTATTAACTATAACTTAACTATTATATTATATACTTAACAAAATATATAATAGTTATAACTTACGTTGCGATCAAGTAAAAACAGGATTAATCTATTTCGTTTGACGTCCTTCCACACATACTCAACTTGAACAACTCTCAGGTTGTACCAAAAATAAGATGGCTGGAGGTCGGAAAAGAGTTCAACAGTATAGATTTCCTGTAAGATCATGGTTTAATTTAAATTAAATAATTTAAGATATGATAACTAATTTCAACTTTTTTTTTGACAACAAAAAAAAAAACAAGAATATCTAGTAGTTTTGTCCCTGGATGTTCAACAACAACAGCAAGAATAAGAATGTTAGACGGATTGTTAGGGCGCAGTGCTTTCACTTCCAAATGGTTACAATCTGAATTTATCAAATCTAAATTTATGATTGCTTAAATCTTATATGATTGGACTGATTTTGTGTTTTTGTTTTTAAAGTAAATCGTTGATTAAGCCAACGAGGACACGTCTTGATGCGTTACGGAAGCGAGCCGATGCGAAACAGAGGTTTTTGAATCAAGATCAAGCTAAATTATTAGCTAACGGACTCGATCCTAATGCTTATGGAAGGGTATTATTACCTTTCATTCAGTTTCATTGTTTGTTTTTGATGTTATTTGTTTTAATAAGTTTTTGTGTTATGCGAGGTTACAGACTGAAGAGTTTATTGCTGGATTGAATCTCTTAGTGTGTTATACTTTAATCGACCAGTCATGCGTGTATATATATATATATAAGCAGCTCTTCATCATGTAGAAAAATACATTAAAGTGTTGATCGTTTACCAATATATAAGCATTGCAAAGTTATTTCCTGGTAAAATGACATATTTACCCTTTACCAATTTTATATAATTTTTTCAAGCTTTGTGATGGTATTTTTATTAGGGATAAATGGAACCTTAATCGATTATATATATTTCTCTCAGTTACTCTCTCCCTCCCAAACCAAATCTCAATTAGACTGAAAAACGCAGTTTAAAATAAAACATAATTATTTCAACTTATTTTAGTAAAATGAGAGTTTACCCTTTTGTTTGAAGCTTTGCAATGGTGAGTTTTTTATTTAGCCGTAAAATGAAACTTAATCAATTCTACATTTTTATTTTTGGAAGTGAATAATTATTAAATGTTTTTTAAGCTTTATGATGCAGAATCTAAGTTGCTATTCAAGCAGCCAACAAACTGGAGATCCCGTATTCAAGAGGGCATTTTGATCTCTGTTGCATCAGAAATGTCGAGAAAAACTCTCGGGCCAGATGACAAAATCCGTAACTTACCTGTTCAGGTTACTATCTTGAAACTAATTTTATCCTAAATGGCAAAATGTCGGGTTTGGTTATGGGTCAAATTGTGTTTGGTTGGGTTGGGCAGAAACAGAAACACTTTTTGGTTTTTTTTTTCCCGTGAATTTTACGAATATTCAATCTTTTCAATAGGATCAAGTAATAGGGACAATTGCATAGAAGTGTAATTTATCGGGAGTCATGCAAGAAATGGTCAACATGGTCAAAAGTTACCGACACATCAAGTGCCACGTCATTATATTGGCCGCTAACTGGGTCAAATTGCCATAAGTTGGAACTTTTGAAAGTTGAAACTATGATGGTAAATACCTTAGATAGAAATTAGACTATAGGTGGTTATCTTTATAAGCAACCTTACGAAACTATTAATTACAACGGAAATCTACTATTTGAAATGAAACAAATTAGGAGGTTGTATGCATTTTAAATTTTATAACAAAAACTCAATAAACAAAGAAACATATAACATATAACATATCGTAATAACGTAATACTAAACAAATCGTAATACTAAACAAAGAAGCATATAATAGATCGAGGACAATGTCCTATTAATTTCATATTATTTAACTGAAATAAAAATACCGTTCCATACAAAAACTTAAATTTTATGAAAATTAAAATAGTAAAAAACTAAAACATAATTTTTTAATCTTCGTCACTTTCATTCTCTTGGCTATAAACTCGACTTCTGTTTAAAACTGAGACATTACGTATTTGAAAACGAAATTCATCACTTTCATCGTCGGAGTCAACAATGTGAATAATTTCATTCCATGACCATTTTGATAAATTATCTTCTCTCTTTCGTTTTTTCGGATTTTCAACAATCTGGAAAACCAAAACATAAAGTTTGAATGGTTTATAATGAGTTATTATAAAAATTATAAAGTAATAAAAGAATGACTTGACATAAACTAAACTTTACTTTTTATATATAAAAACGGTTTTGTATGGAACAACATTTGGTTGTAGATCATGTAGTGTGACAACTTAAAAGCATGAAAACATGTAATAAAATAGTTGTACGAACATATAGATTTAGTTATGTACCTGAAGATCGGGGTTAGCTGACATAACCAATGGAGTGTTGTTAATTGCATTGTTGTTGTTGTTCGTGTTGCTAACCAATGAAGCATTGTTAACTGCATTGTTGTTGTTCTGTGCATTGTTGTTTTTGTTTATGTTGCTATTTGCATTGTTGTTGTTGTTGTTCATTCCATAATTCATCTTGAATATATGACTACTGTGTTCACGATTTTGAAATGTAAAAGTGTAAAAGAATTGACATCCTATATATAGTTACAACAATATACATGCCATCAAAAAAATTTAATTAGTAATAAATTTATAATTGACTTATATATTTACTACAATATACATACCATAAAAAAAACAGGAAACTGTTAAAAAAAAAAAAAGTGAAATATTTAAGAAAATTTAATTTATTATAGCAAATCAATATGGGCGGGAATTTTGTAATTTCCTATTTTTATAAAGATTTTCTAAATAATCTATACTATCCATGATTACCTCCCGAGATTTTCTAAATAATCTTTACTATCCATGATTACCCGTTTAGCAAGTTGCGAGTAAAATAAAATATCATTGTAAAGGCGATTCATGTTGCCAATAGAAAATCTAACATCAGTTAAACTTCATCAATGTGTATTTTTATTCTAAAAACCTCAAATTATTTTATGCAGAAAACTAATGTTTCAGGAATAATACAACTTGTAATCAAATTTGAAAGACTGTCAATCTAAAAACAACGATATATTTTGGGACAAAAAGTGTTCTGTGACGAATCGTTTCAACCCCCACCAACCATTAGCTATTTTCAATTATTACCCGACCCACCCATTTTGCCTACTCTATTAATGACTAAAACGATAGTAAAAGATTAACGACATAAGATAAATGAACTCACTTTTGGTTGAGTCAAACACCGAGAGACCTCATCAAAAAGAAGTTTCAGATCAGCTCGCTCATCATCAGCATCTTCTGCAACATATATAAAATTATTTTACTCAGGTAATCAAATAACAAAGCAGAAAGAGGGGATAAACATATATTATCCCATTTCTGTAATTAATAGAAATGTTAATCTGCTATTGTACAAAAAATTATGAAAAAAGCTCGTCCCATATAACCTTTTGTAAATTTAACCCCTCCCAAACCTGCCGCCGTTCATCGTTTTTCTAACACATGCATTTACTATGAAACCAGTGCCAATGGTGTGTTTCCCGTATCCATGACATACTTGCAGTTGTATTTCTGTTGATTTGGAACTTGTCCTTTGTTATCCGTATCCATGACATACTGACTACAAGTCTCGTCTTTCCACAACAGTGCCAATGGTGTGTTTCCCGTTTGATAATGTGCATGCCTAAACAAAAGAAAAAAAATCACATAATATAAAGAAAAAATTTAGAAACATAACATAACATTAAAGAATAAAAATATACATTAAGAAGCTTACTTGTTATAAAAGAGTATCCCATCCTTGACATACGGAACCGCACCAGCATAGGCCGTTTGGAGCCCCTCTTGATCGCAATTATAAACAAGAATAAGACTAAATCTATATCTATGGTAAGTAGATGGAGCCTCACAAGCCCCCGACTCAACAAGCTTATTATTCATCCAAAGAAATCTAAACTCAGCAGAACATTCATAAAATGAAATCCCCTCCCAACATACCATGTCTATCACATAATAAGTTTGGTCCAACTGCAATCATAACAACAAAAAACAAAATACAAATCATCTCAAAAGTTGCAAAAAACACAAATTGTGACTGTATACGTAACTTTATAATACCTCGTGAAATATACAGTCAAGTATACAATACGACTGAGCAGAACGAGACTCTTTAGTTTTAGCACCATTAGGTAACGCAGACGGAAAACGATGCAAGAGTGAACCATTACGTAGTCTGCTTACAGTCGTCCCATTAGACGAAACAACAAAACATCGTTTTCGAGACGGCCTTGCAAATACATACCTAAATAGTTACATACTTCCATTCATTAAAAACCGAACAATCCTAATCGCTATATTATCCATAATTCGTTATCATATAAGTTACATATTAACTAAAACACTTCAATATCACAATTACTACTATAATATAGGAGTTTGCTATTAAAAAATTCATACACAGATACACGCATAATAGTGGTGTACGCAGGAGTGGTTATCCTTAAATGCAGGTGGAGTTATTTAAATGATGGATGGTTATATACAATGTATAATATAATTATGCATGGCTTAACTTTTTAAACATTGCTCGGGTCTATGTTTAGTAAAACCTTATAATATAATCCTAATTTCACTAAATAAAAATTAGGTCAAATAGTACCAATCTAAATTGAGGCGATCGGGGATATCAATCATCCATTCTGGTAGCATAAAATGAGTGGCGAACCAACGGCGAGCTGTTTGAATACATACTTACCAAAATATCTGAAACCCACATACATACATAAACATTATTTATAAACCGAATGCAACAATGGATGTAAAATAAGCCTGTTTGTATACAGACTAACCAAAATAAAATATTCATAATACGGAAAACGGAAAACAGGTTATCGATGCCACAATTCTACACAGAAAAGTAAAAGTGAAGAAGAACGGACCAAAATTAAGTTTGTGCATAACTACTTCCTTTTGCTTCATGGAAACCATCAAATCCGCTTTCGCGGCATCCACAACCCGAGCAATATCATTTAACTTCAACTCTTTATTCATCTAAAACAACAAAACATTCCACATCAACAAAAATCCTAAAAACACAAAACACTAAAAAAATTAAAAACAACTCAACAAAAAAAAAAAAAAAAAAAAAAAACACCTTTAAAACATGATTTTGCATCCGCTTAACCTCATACCTCCACCTTTAAAACATGACAATCAAGGACGAGAAGGTGCAGGTCAATACCGGGCTATCTTCCATAATCAGATCTCTGAAATTGTATAGTCCACCAGCAGACCCATGTGGTTTGTCCTCTTTCAAGTATCTATTTCCATCATAATCCAAATGTAAGACACAACGAGAAGACCAAAATTTCAGCTCAACTTCAACACCATAAAATAAGGCTATTATCAAGAAGTAAAAAGTTCAAAAGTTACCTGACAGGGACTTTGAGCTCGTTAGAAATGGAGGATACATATAACGCAAACTCACGATCCTCATAGAAACCAACAAGAAAAATCTGTAAAGTTTGGTATCTGTAACAGACAGAATTATGCACAACACTTGTCAAGAAAAAAAATGCAGATAAACGTAACGCTAACACTGATTTTATTGAATATTAAAAAACACATACCCTTTTACAAGCAGAAATTGGATGATGAACCATTGCTTAATACGCTTCGGATTTGACATCAAGAGGAAATCTCCAATTCGCCCGATTCAATTCGCATAAATCGCCAGATTCAATTCGCCCGATTCAATTGGTATTTGACATCAACAGGCCATCTCCAATTCGCCCGATTCAATTCGTTGGTGTCGCCCGATTCAATCGGTAGTGGGAAGAGATCGAAGGGTGGAAGGTGGGAGTGACGGCTAGCGTTTGATTTGGAATTAGGGATTGAGAGTTGTAATGCGTTTGAATTGAAAAGGGTATATGGGTAATTTTAATTACTTAAATTAAGACATTAAGATGGTGGGAGAGTCTCTTTATATAATAGTAAAGATTATAAGTAATCACAACCTTCGCCATTTATCATGTCCAAGATTAAATTGCCGTATACTAATTTACATTTCCCACCGTTTACCTTTAATATAATTTACTTTAAAATCTTTTCAACTCAGTAAATCTCACACAATCACATTGTCACATACAGAGCCGGTCCGAATCATGTGCAGAGTGTGCGACCGCACATGACCCCATGACCGAAAATGATCCATTTTGTTTTTTGCTATACGTATATAACAACTTAACAAAAAACAAAAATATTTATATTAGGGTGACGTTTTATAGAATAAAATATTCTATATTTAAAGAATCTTTTTTACAAGAGGTCCGTTTTTTAAATTCAAAAAGCCTCATATTCTCGAACCGGCCCTGGTCATTTTCTGTTTTTGGGAAACAGACAGTTAACCATTGAAAATGTGGATGTAATCGATTATATACTCAATCTGATGAAACAGAGTACTCTGTTTTGCCATAAAGAAAGAGGCGGGAAAGTGTTTATTTTGCCGGATTATAATTTGTCAATGGAGCAACAGAGAGAGATGACTATGAGAAGAGTTGAGTTTTTGATAGAGCAAGGAACTTATGATTGTTGGTTTGATAAAAATGGGTTCGAAGACGAGTTGAGGAAATTTAGTGTTGCAGAAACTATTAACGTTTATGATCATTCTCTTGGGATTAAGCTTGGTGTTCATTTCACTTTATGGTATATTCAATATTTAAAATTTTCTTCAAAAAATTCATTATAGATATTAGCGTGAGCGGGCTAGAACAATTTCCAAGCGGGTAAAAATTAAGGGTATTTATCAAGTGGACAAAATTTCATTGTTCATGTTTCTCGGCTTGCCTTTTATATAGGCAAAATTTCAAAAAAAACATAAACAAATTTAGGGAGGGGACAACTGCTTACTTTGTCCCCAAACTATCTCCGTCCCTAAATATTAGTCCCTATAATACTAGTGACTGTTTTATCATAATTCCAGAGTTGGTGCAATTCGTTTCATGGGCACAAAGGAGTATCATGATAAATGGTTTCTCGGGTTAAATTTTATAGAGGCAAAATTTAAAAATAACATAAACAAGTTTAGGGAAAGGACAATTGTGTACTCTGTCCCCATGCTGTCTCCGCCCCTTCATAATAGTTCCTAGAATGCTAGTGACCGTTTTGTCATAATTCCAGGGGTGGTGCAATTCGTTTCATGATCACAAAGCGACATCATGATAAATGGTTTAAGCCAACCGAGACTTATGAAGTCAAGGGTTGTTTTGCAATGACCGAGTTAGGACATGGAAGTAATGTATGTGAAGTTTTTTCAGTTTTTTTAGTTTCGAGCATTTAACTTTATTTTAACATTACCGTGCTTCTAGAGCTGATTTTTAGGTCCGGGGAATTGAAACAATCACTAGATATGATGCAAGTACTGAAGAATTTGTTATTACAACTCCTTGTGAATCTGCTCAAAAGTGTTGGATTGGTGGTGCAGCTAATGTGAGACGTCGTTACAATTTCTAGTATCATTTATATGCTTCCTGATTGCCTATTTATATTTTTTTTTTCGTTTTCAGCATGCTACACACACAGTTGTTTTCTCGCAGCTCGAGATCAATGGTGTGAATCATGGAGTGCATGCTTTTATAGCCCACATTAGAGATGCAGACGGAATTATATGTCCAAATGTTCACATTGCTGATTGTGGGCATAAAATTGGTTTGAATGGTATTGATAATGGTCGAATCTGGTATAAAAACTAAAACTCGTAAAAGTATATGTTTTATTTTAAAGATGAGATACACCATTTTACCTTCGAGTCTACACATGTTTCAGGTTTGACAATCTACGGATACCTAGAGAAAACTTGTTGAATTCAGTTGCTGATGTCTCACCAGACGGCCAATATTTGAGTGCAATAAAAAATCCAGATCAGGTTTATATGTATTTTACGTCGGTTACAAACATCCAAGGCAATCAGTTACTCAAATCCATGTCAGATGTTAAACATGTTCTTGCTCTAACGTCCTAAGATTTAATACTTGATAAGTGAAACAAATTAACTCGATTCATATTTAATACTTCATTTCAGAGATACCTATTGCAGCAACTTCAGTGAACACGTCAAAGGTGCTAGAATCTACACTTAATATGTCATGTGTTTACTAATTTTACATGTTTTCAAGAACTATAGTTTGGCTTAATTTATTAAAATGATTATTTCTCTTTGCTGTTTATTCGATCCAGATTGGTTTGACAATTGCAATAAGGTATTCTTTGTCAAGGAGAGCCTTTTCAATTGAACCAAATGAACCGGAAGTTCTCCTTCTTGATTATCCAAGTCATCAAAGGCGACTCTTACCTCTTGCAGCAAAAACGTAAGTACAGAACAAAAAAATATTACTGTAACAATTTCACATGTAGCTGATTTCATTTTCTTTGCAGCCTCGATCTGTTGCATGAATTTATATTATTTCTTCACTTGAATTCTAAGTTTTTGTTTATTTCGTTATTTTGTCTCATGTTTGGCAGATATGCTCTAAATTTTGCTTCCAACTATTTGAAGATGATATATGTAAAAAAGACACCGGAGTCAATTAAAACCGTTCATGTTATTTCTAGTGCTCTCAAGGCTGTTTTAAGCTGGCATTGCATCCGAACCCTTCAGGTTGTAAACGCAGGATATTTCCTTAGTGACTATTAAGTAAAAGTGTTAGGTGGTTCCTTTATTGATATATAATAAACTTTTGTTTCTATTGTTAAATTTTTGATCAGGAATGTCGAGAAGCTTGTGGCGGGCAAGGTTTAAAGACTGAAAGTCCAGTTGGTCATTTAAAAAGTGAGTATGATATTCAGTTGACTTTTGAGGGAGATAACAATGTTCTGATGCAACAGGTAATATAGTTGAATATCGCTACTAAACACGTATGTCTTTCTTAATCAAGAATTTATATAGTAATGACTTGCATATGCAAACTCAGATTAGTACGGCGCTCCTCGCAGAGTTTTTGGCAGCCAGGAAGAAAAACAAACCTATAGAAGGCTTGGGATTGAACACTTGAATAAACCCGCTCCTATTATCCCTTCTCACATAACGAGTTCTTTACGCTCCTATCAGACGTATCAAACTGCTGAGGGTTTAGGCAGAGCCTTCGCAGATCGCTTAATTCTACAAACATATCTCGATGTTGAAGCTACCATTCCTGCAGGTTCTTTAACGGTAAACATCTGTTTGTTATATTTAAATGTGAAAACAAAAACTAAAATTGTTATAAATATTGTTGCAGAATGTATTAAGTTTAATGAGATCAATGTACACGACAATCGTGATGGAAGAAGATGTCTCATTTCTTCGATATGGCTACTTATCAACAGACAATGCTGAAATGGTTAGGAAAGAGGTTTTGAAACTGTGTAGTGAGTTAAGACCATATGCACTTTCTTTGGTCACTTCTTTTGGAATCCCTGATGCTTTTTTGGCACCAATCCCTTTCGACTGGGTCGATGCAAATTCGTATTCGTCAACTTAAAAATATGGTTTATCTACCTTAAATGGGAAGAGTTGGGTGGTGGTGTTAATAGTTGGGGACTTATGAATTGCTAATGAATAATGATGTGAATTAAGAAAGAGTTTATTGCGTAGTTAGTATAAATTAATGAATTAAGTCTTAGTTGATTATTTTTCATATTAAGAGTTAATTATTTCGCAGTCATCCCAAAAATATTATTATTATCATTTCATATATAAAATTTGAGACCTAAAACGATTGTTTTATTAGTTTTATTGTTATGTCAGCCCAGGGTATTAGACTATAGTTTATGCAACAATATAAAGCAACATATTAAGAAGATTAAAATCAAAATCGAAAGATATTTGACAGGTCCTTCAACCCAAACCACATTTTTGGCGTCAATTTGACCGGCGTATTGTTGATCGACTTAGTTGAATTTTATTTAGACTACATCACTATTTTCACACTTAAAATACATACATAGAATAAAGTAACAGCTTATGTCATACTAATTGTTATTCTAAAAAAGTGTAGTTAAGAAAACAACAACGTATTTATTTTCTTTCATTTAAGACAATCTTAACTATATTATAAACTATTTTTTTTAAACTTTTAAACTCTTAAAATTTAATTAATTAAAATTACTAATCTACCCCTTTTATACTTTCACAGAATTTATCATTTAAAATACTTTATAATTAATGACATTTCCTTAATTACAACAATAACTAATAAATAATAATAACTATCTTTATCTTTATCTTTATTAATATATAAAACATTTTCACTTTTTATTAAAATTTTAAATTTTTAAGTAAAGTATAATTAGTAATATAACCCTTAATGAATATAACATATAAACTAATCTTAATTTCGTTTAATTAATTCGATTACTATTTCATAAAAAATATATACCCATATAAAATAAAGCCAATTCAAATTAATTGATATAAAATTTGTATTCGTGTAACCATTATTTTTTAACTTTAAACGTTATTTGATGGAGTAAATTTTCAAATATTTGATTTATAATCTAAATTTTATAAAGTTAGTTGACAGTGTTGTGGTGCGTGTTGCTCTATAATTCTATGAAGATGGTTATTATCCGAAGTTTATATATTCTTCTATTCGTCACCGATAAGTCTTAATACCAATAAGCTGAGTAGTATTACATTTGATACTTTTAAGGTTAATAAACCTTAGGAAGATGGTTATCATCAGAAGTTTATATATTCTTCTATTGGTCACCGATAAGTCTTAATACCAATAAGCTGAGTAGTATTACATTTGATACTTTTAAGGTTAATAAACCTTGTTACCATATTGATTATCCTTCATTACATCTTTATCTTTATTAATCTATAAAACATTTTCACTTTTTATTAAAATTTTAATTTTTTAAGTAAAGTATAATTAGTAATATATCCCTTAATGAATATAACATATAAACTAATCTTAATTTCCTTTAATTAATTCGATTACTAATTTCATAAAAAATATATACCCATATAAAATAAAGGCAGTTCAAATTAATTGATATAAAATTTGTATTCATGTAACCATTATTTTTTAACTTTAAACGTTATTTGATGGAGTAAATTTTCAACTATTTGATTTATAATCTAAATTTTATAAAGTTAGTTGACAGTGTTGTGGTTCGTGTTGCTCTATAATTCTAGGAAGATGGTTATCATCCGAAGTTTATATATTCTTCTATTGGTCACAGATAAGTCTTAATACCAATAAGCTGAGTAGTATTACATTTGATACTTTTAAGGTTAATAAACCTTGTTACCATATTGATTATCCTTCATTACAACATTCGAAAGTATGTGTTACCTAATGGATTCATGGAAACATACTGAATTTGAATGTCTGGAATGAAAATATTTTTTTTCGGCTTGAAAAGCAGAACGATAAACGATTAGAAAACGTAGTGTCTGAATGGATTTTTAATTTGTTGTTGTATCGTTGAAGGAAAATTAGTTTTTGTTTATGGAAAACATGGGTTTATACGGGAATACTATTCAGGAAATATATTTAATTCTCTTTTTGACCGAACGTGAAATTATTAGACGTCACTATTAAAAAAACAAAATGACCTAAAAATTGGACTTTTGTTATGTTCGCAAATGAGCTTAATCTTCAAATGAGTCGAATTACCCAAATTGGTTGAATGATCCGAACGGAAAATATTATGCGAGGGTGTTTGTTTCACGAAATCTAGAAAAAATTGAGTGAATTTGAATTGAATTCCTTTTTCATAACATGTTTGTTTGAAGTTTATGACGGAATTTAAATCCGTTGAAATCTAAATTTTTCTTTACTTACAAATTTGAGATTCATTAAGGTAGTGGAGAATAATTGAGAAAATCGATCATATGACATAATAATTATTATCACTTAACGGTCGAACCATAAATTGTTACCACAACATTCTTTTTATATTGTTTGAATGGCCGAACTTTAAACTATTACACTCCACATATATGTAAAGAGACAAATGATAAATTACCATAAATCATTATCCCACTGTAAGTTGTTGAATATAATTTTTTTTTTCATTTGCTGCGTCGCGCGGATACCATACTAGTTATTTATAAAGAGTGACGGAACTTAGACATTTATATATATTTTGAGAACGATAAACAATTATTTTCTTATGATATTTTAACAAACCAATCTAGACGGCATGACTTGTTCAACCAATAACTTAATGCTCCATAGTTGTCATCGCACTACATGACCAAAAACAAAATATCATTGTCTCCCTACTTGTTGTCGATCCAACCTATGTATTCTTTTTCATGTTGTTAAATTTGATCGTTTAAAAGATCATCACTAGTTTATAAACGTATTTTGTTTTATAAGATTGAGTAAAAATGACGGAGAAAGCTTGTAAATCGATGAGCTTACTCAAGTTAGTAGAAGAACGCTTGAAGAAGAAACTCGACGAAGAGAAACAAAAGAAACCGGTAGTAGATTTAATACCTTATCTTCCAAAAGATTGTGTTTCCAATATACTAATTCGATTACCTATTGAATCCCTTCATCGATCAAGATTTGTTTGCAAGCCATGGTATAGCATCATCAAGAGTCCAAAATTTGTTCGTGACAATCTTAAAAGAGCTGAAAAGGTCATGATTTTTTTGACGCCGGTCAATAGATTTATGCGAGGTATGTATAATGAAGATTCGGATTTTCGTGAAAATCATAATA